>WEKX01020268.1:233583-474949 GCA_013390025.1 Pitta sordida
CTGTCCGTCCGCCCCGGCCGGTCCGTCGGTCCGTCCCCCGCCGCCCCGCGCTCCTTCACGCATCTCTCTATTCACCCCGCGCCTCGCAGACAAGGTTACCCCAGAGCGGCTCTGTAATCCTTCACTGAAATAGGCTTTATTGATTGCTCTGGTCTATTGTTCCCTTTTCAAGTCCCCCAAGTTCAAGTTCATCCCGGTGTTACATCATGTCTCGTTGCTAAGGGCAACCAGACAGCCCCAGACGTGACCGCCATCCGCAAGCGCGGCGCTGCGCCCTCCCACCGCCGCCAGCCGCGCTGACGTCGAGCCCCGCTCCCAACACACTGAACTATTTATTCTGCCTAATTTATGACCTCCACAGCAAGAGAGACCCCCACTCCAAAAACCAACACTGTTGTATATTTAATTAATCTGTCTTTCTCTGGCACTTGGGAAAGTTAGACAAAGGTCTAATTATTGTGCGTCGCTCCCCACACTTTTCTTTTTGGGGTGACTATTTGCATGGGAAAAGAAACAGCGAGGCTGGGCGCGAGTCCCCTCCCTCCAAAACACCTTTTTTTCCCCCCTGCCCTATTGACATTTCATGAAATACTTTAGCTGCTTAAGGGAATTAGAAAAAAAAAAAATCTGATGTGAATGTAACTCCTTCGGAGTTGGTATTCAGTAACACAAATCAACTCATGACATGTTTAAATTTAAATGCTAACCACACACTCTGCGAGTTACTTTAAAGGTTAGTTTTTAATCAATAGAAGTTGCTGACTCGGGAGTTTTGAGCAGCGCAGTGCAGCTCTGGGGCCTTTGTCTCGCGTTGGGCTTTCAAACTTTTTTTTTTCTTGAGATGATTTTAGCAATGATTTGCAGACACAGAGCGCTATTGTGCTCCTGACTAGCAACATGTCAATAAAGGAGTAGAGTTACCATGCACTAGGGTGTCAATATGACTCCTGCAGACACTGCTCGGCCTTAATACCAATGAAAAACTTAATTAACCCTTACAGGATCGACCCAAACCAAACTGCACGGGTAGTTTCAAAACTTCTGTGCTGGGGCTCCGCATTGCCTTGACTGAAAAGCCGCTTTTATGGGACCCAAACTCCGAGCACTTTGCCAACAGCTGCGTCCCGCTTCGCCTGCTCCTGCAGCCCCACTTGGATGAGATGTTTTATGGGCTGAGGCAGCAGAACAGCGAGACAGAGAGCGCATTTACCCAGCAGATCCCACNATCCGCAAGCGCGGCGCTGCGCCCTCCCACCGCCGCCAGCCGCGCTGACGTCGAGCCCCGCTCCCAACACACTGAACTATTTATTCTGCCTAATTTATGACCTCCACAGCAAGAGAGACCCCCACTCCAAAAACCAACACTGTTGTATATTTAATTAATCTGTCTTTCTCTGGCACTTGGGAAAGTTAGACAAAGGTCTAATTATTGTGCGTCGCTCCCCACACTTTTCTTTTTGGGGTGACTATTTGCATGGGAAAAGAAACAGCGAGGCTGGGCGCGAGTCCCCTCCCTCCAAAACACCTTTTTTTCCCCCCTGCCCTATTGACATTTCATGAAATACTTTAGCTACTCCTTCGGAGTTGGTATTCAGTAACACAAATCAACTCATGACATGTTTAAATTTAAATGCTAACCACACACTCTGCGAGTTACTTTAAAGGTTAGTTTTTAATCAATAGAAGTTGCTGACTCGGGAGTTTTGAGCAGCGCAGTGCAGCTCTGGGGCCTTTGTCTCGCGTTGGGCTTTCAAACTTTTTTTTTTCTTGAGATGATTTTAGCAATGATTTGCAGACACAGAGCGCTATTGTGCTCCTGACTAGCAACATGTCAATAAAGGAGTAGAGTTACCATGCACTAGGGTGTCAATATGACTCCTGCAGACACTGCTCGGCCTTAATACCAATGAAAAACTTAATTAACCCTTACAGGATCGACCCAAACCAAACTGCACGGGTAGTTTCAAAACTTCTGTGCTGGGGCTCCGCATTGCCTTGACTGAAAAGCCGCTTTTATGGGACCCAAACTCCGAGCACTTTGCCAACAGCTGCGTCCCGCTTCGCCTGCTCCTGCAGCCCCACTTGGATGAGATGTTTTATGGGCTGAGGCAGCAGAACAGCGAGACAGAGAGCGCATTTACCCAGCAGATCCCACCACAGCACCGCTCCCGGGACACCGGTTTAATTTAGAGCATCTTACAGCTGAAACGCACACACAGAATGATCCTCCTTTTTCTACTAATCATTTTAATATTAAGATCTCATATCCCCCCTCAAGCCTCCTATACACGTCTAAGTCTTCCAGGATTAGGGCTGAAGAGCACCATTGTGCCTCTGAAGCACCTGTGAAACTTCTCTGCGAGGGAGAGGAGACCTCCGTGCCTCAAATGAAAACGTCTAGGAAGCGCATTAGGCACTTGGAGACCCGATAGTTGGGATCTGTCAACTTTTATTCTGCATGATTAGGGGGCTTAGAGGGGAAAAAAGAAGTCCGGATCCCTGAGTTCAGATGGCTGAAGTATTTTATGCCTTGTTTTAGGGCGCTGCTCAATTTCCAACCACCTTACCCACTTTATCCCTTCAGTTCTGTAACCTATCCGACTGCACCCACTTGGAGAATGCAGTATTGCCTTTCTTAATTTAAAATCTCCATTTAAATCACGGGCACTATCACAATACAGGCAGGATGATATTATCTGCATGCATTTTCATAAAAGACACTGTTTTATTTCCCTCCAATTTACTTTGCAGTACTCTCGGTGAGTTCAGAGCTGCATGAACCCACTGGAGCTAAAGGTCCTACTCAGTAAAATTACTGCCACAGAGTTGTCGGTGCCACTATGGGTCTGTATTGTCCTGTCATGCATCTTTCTTGTCCTTCCCCAGCGCTCAAGGTGAAACATCAGAAAGAATTCTGCAGTCCGGTACAAGATCTTCGCTTCCCTTTCTCCAGTCAAATGAAGAAGTAATCTCATCAGGTTGAAAAGTGCTGACTAAGGATTTAATAAAGTGCCTGCAGATGTGTGTCATCTCTAAGGTATTCAACTCATGTAATGCAAAACAGTTCCACACTGAATGTGCTTATAAAATTCCATTTAACCATTGCAGAGCTCTATTTTACTGTTCTCCGAGGAGTATTATCACACTTTTCCCCCCCCACCCCCTAATTTACAGCACCATGAAAGTTGAAACTCGGTACTGCCAGTGTCTGAGAATCCTCACAGTATTAAGGTTTTATGATCCATAAACAATATCTACTTGACTGAATCCTAAACAGGAAGTCTGAGATGGCAATTACGGTTCTTTGATAGCGCAAGTCTATTTGTTTCTTATGCTCTTCTGGAGATAGCAGAGACACACAGAAATCCTCCAGCCACTTCTGACAGTCGGGTCTTTTGTATGGGAAGAACAGCAAGGGAACACTCTGCGACTCAGGATATTTAACAGCAGAAAAGCTCCAAGTGCCTCATTGACTCTGGTAGCAGTTTCTGCTTGAGTCAGGAGCCCAGGAACAGGCCCATTGTTTATAAAAACCTTCTGAAACCAGTATTCCTGCATGCCGTCGCTCACCCCGGCTCCCGGCCTCACCGTGAGCGCTGCTCACGTGTTTCAAACCAGAACGACAATCAAACCCAAACTTGTTCAATTTGCTGCTACCTGCACATCTCCTGCCCCAACAATGGGACCTTTCAGCTCGCGCAGAAAGCCGGGGCTGTACACCCTCCCTATCTGTTTTTCGAATTAAGAAGTTAAACAAAAGTCCTCAAGGGCAAAGTTTAACGCTGCGGAAGGAGGTTGTTAATGTGGAATCCAGAACTGGGTGTGACAGTTGGCTTATTTCTCCGGGCGATGTAGGTTATTTAAGGACATCCACACATTTGAAACTCTGACAAACTCCACATATAGGAGGCTTTGGCTTCCTCTAGCCCTCTCAGGGCTCAGACCTGCTCTGTGCTAGCCATTTTCTTTAGGTTTCAGCCCAGTTTGGCTGCCCGGCGGCGGGACGGGACGGTGCCATCAGGACTTCAAACGCAGCGGCTGTGGCCGTTGCTGCCCCGGGCACGGCTGAGTGTGCAGGAAGCTATTGCTGCACGGGCCCGGGCGGGAAAACCCACCTGTGATAAGAGACTAAATAAAAGAAACTGTACAGCTTTAGAGCTTGCCGGCAAAGCAGATCTTTGGGCAGCCAGGCTGAACCTGAGCCGAGGCCACCAGACTCATCGCGGTGCATCAGTTTAGTTTGGGGATGATGTTTCATTCACCTCAAGAACTTCAGGGTTCTCACAGGCATTAACCCTGGGAAGGTGAATTGGGGTAACGAGTCCTTCTAGTTGCAGAGATAAAAGGAGGATGTGAACAGCTGGGCAGCAAACTGGTCCTTTCAGCATCACCTTGTGAGAGGTCCTGGGAAGGCTCTTCCCCACGGTACATCGTGTGAAAGCAAGGGGCCAAAACTGGGGCTTTGATGCCATTTCAAAAGGGTTGCCAGGGTGAGGGAAGGCAGTGGCAGTTCAGCTTCTGGTGCGACTGGCTGGAGGGCTCCTGCAGCTAAAGCAACTGCCTTTGGTTTACTCCACATGTGAATTCATCCCACTTTTCTAGTGCTTTCTCCAGAGTTTCTCCAGGCATGAAATTTGATCCTACTGCGTAGGACCGAAAGGTGAATATTAAAGACAAGGTCACCTTTTTGCCTATGGAAGTTATTTTCTTAGAGCTGGGATTAATTATTTAGCAATTATATTTTCCAGAATGAAATAGCAACAGGGACGTAAGTAGCATGTTGGTCATCCCCAAAGGGACATAAAACAGTGAGAGAATCTTCTCATTGTCCAAGATCCGCACCCGGGAGAGTCACACGCCCCACTCTGAGCACATTTATAGTGTCTTGAGGCAGATAAAACCCATCCCAGGAGGGACACTCGTCTCCAGGCGATGCGTACAGTAGCTCCGCATCCCATAGTTTTTGCAGGAATGCCAATTGTGGCAAACTGCATTAAATTACATGCAATAATTTTGTAATATGGACTTTTGCCTGCTGATTATTAAAAATGTATAGTAGTCCAAACCACTTTGTCTCTTGGGACCAACAAACTCACTTCAGGCAAGATTTCTGCTTGGGTTCAAACCTCAGTTCGGGAACAGCCAGTGTTTTTAAATAAGTCACCCCAAACCCTCCCAAACCTATGAAAACACACTCATACAGTAACTCCTGCTGTTGTTCCAGACATCTGAATGTTCCAGTAAAGTGTCCCAGCTGGCCCCAGATGTTTCTTAAGTATAAAGCAATGCTCTGAGTGCTGGACCCCCTGCTGCCCCGACCTGGAGCTCAGTGGATTAAAGATTGACTGCGCTATGACATATTCGCATTTAGCCTGAATATAATACAGCAAAGACTTATCAATGGCAAATGTTTGAAATGTAACCCAGCCAGCAGAGTAGGCTGGCACTCTGAATATGATGTATAAATAATGTATGGGAACTTAAGATCTAAATTAGATCTACAGGAAGAAAACTTTCCCCTTTCTCTGCCTCTAAAAGAAAGTTCTCTCACAATGAGGTCATTTTCCTGCCCGTCTTTTTGCTTTGCAAAATTGCTTTTAGGCAGAGGGTCTTCCATTTACTTGGGAAACATTTTACCAGTTATAGTTTCTTTCCAGTTTTCTAAATACTAGTCAAGTGACAACCGAGTTCATTTGTTTGTTAGTAAATTGACTTCGAAATCTGCAAAATAACTTCTAAACTTTGCATGGTCGGCTGAAAGCTGACTGCAGCCCTGCTAAATTGCAGCCCTTGCTGTTTAAAAAAGGAAAAAAAAAAAAAAAGATAGCGGAGTGAAAGAGAGAGAGGGAAAAGAAAGGGAGAAAGAGAGAGAAACAATCCCATTTTGGTTTTTGTTAGGGGACGGCATACTACATAGATCAGAGACTTTTCAAAAAATAAAAACCCCCACTGTACACAAAGCACAGGAAAATGTGAGGAAAAAAGGAAAAACCTAAAAGCAGCTTAGAATGTGTTAACTCTGCCATTCTGTCAGCTTAAAGAGTATTTTATGCTTGATCAACAGCTCTCTTTTATTATGCTTTTCTTTCATTCATTCAAGACATCAAAGACCAGAACCACCAGTGTACCTGATCTACCAGAAGAACTTGTAAGGGTGTTCTAAAGAAACGGGGGTATTGGGAGCCAGACACCCCTGCGGACAAGGCAGTTCAAAGAGAATATTTCAACAATGATTACATTTTGTAAATCTTTGTACGAAAGACAGCTTATTTCCTGCTTTTTTCATGAAAAATAGATTCTATCCATTAAAGTGAGCCCACAGTATGAAAGTTACTTGAGATCTGAGGTACAGCAAGCGGATTAAGTGGAGGGTGAGATGAAATCTTTGAGAGAGACGATGGTTTTCTCTGATATTTGTCGCTGCCATAAGGTTTTCTGACTGGGATAGAAGTCTTTTTTTTAATTATTTATTTGTAGACTTGCTGGTGGCGGCGAAGCCCTTTGTAAAAGCAAAATAAACCCAAATGAATCAGAAAGGAAAATCGCAACAAATAGAAAGGAACTGAGAAAACAAATGGTTGCAAGAAACCTTTTGACATGTTTAAAAGAAAAACTATATATATTTGCCCCGCTCCCAAAATTGCAGGCGAGCCATTTAAATCCTGCAGACAACTCCAAAGTGCAGCGCACAGACCCAAGCCAGCTGTTTACTTTTCCAAGCCCGTGGTGGTTTCTGCATTGATAAACTATATAACCTCACACACACAGAAGGGATTTTAGCTATGCCAGACCTCATTGCTCTGTCCCGCTCTCTTTATGTGCTGTCACAGAATAAAAACGATCCTAACACAAACCCTGAAATAAGATCCAGCTCCAGAAAGGACATCTTTGTAGATATTTCCTGAGTTACTGCCAAAAGGGATTTTTTTTTTTTTTTCGCCCATTCATCCTTTCAAAGTTTTGCTATAAACATAGCCAAAATTGTTCGGGAGTAATCAGAAATGACCAAAATGTGACCCCCCCCAGCCAAGTCCAGCTGCGGGGAGAGAGGAAGGAAGGTGCCCCAGGGCTGCGGCCGGGACAGCTGCCACCTCTGGCACCACACCTGGGTGACACCCGCCCTGGCACCTCGCTCCCCACCCCGCCTCCAGTGCATGCTTTTGCAAGAGAAGAAGAAAACAGCAGGATGCGTGGAATCAAAGCGGCAAAACCAACTTTAAAACCCGCCTCACGGTTTTACATCCACTATTGCAGTGTAAAAGCAAATGTGCTGGGAGGGGGGTTGAGTTCTGCACTTTACGCCTCCTTTTTAGACAGCCCCGTATTTTCCTCAGCTGGAAGCACAGTTAAATTTGCTCGAGAGCGCAGCAATTCCATGTTTCTTACGCTAAATCTCACTCATTTGTTTCCTTTTAAGAAATAAAATGTGCATCGGGGCTTGGATCCGCTTATAACCTCACGCCGGGAGCTCACGTGGAAACTGGGACACAACGCTCTGACGGGGCTTTCCAGCATTTTGCTTGGAGGAAAGCGAACCCTTTGGCTCCCCAAACTGGCAGTGCCCCTTGGACACCACACAAAGCTGGTGGGTGGCAGGGGACCCCCCATCCCTCCTGGTGGGTGCACAGGGCCAGCATCGGCCCCTCTCCCAGCCCCTCACCGCCCGTCCCAGGCTCCGGCTGCGCCTTCGCAAGTTCAAGTTCAGGTTTAAGGGAAATAAACCTCTCCTCGGGAGCCTGCAGCCAGCCCTCATTTCCATGTGATCCCTCTGAACTTCGCCTGCGCCAGCGCGCCCTGTTTCCAGGGCCCGCCGAAGGAATGTTTTACAGTTAGAGCCCGCAGTGCTTTCTCAGGCATTTCAGACCCAGAGGCCCAAGTTTCAAGCTGCAGCATTAAAAGTTTCCACAGAGCTACTGCAGAGAGAGGGAGGGAGAAAGGGGGGGGGGAGGGAAATGAGGAGAACAATATCGTCTTAATTGTCTCTATATAGCTCCACAGTTAAAGTATTACTTTTTAAAGGGACATAATTTATTCTGGAGGCACGGTGTTATAACAACCAGTACATACTTTCACCGCGGCGTAACCCGCTCTATTCTTCATTGTGCTTTCCGGTGGTGCTGCTTTTGCAGAACTCCTTGTTACCCTGTCCCTGATACTGTACTTACAGTTTTATTCAATTTAAGCCAGTCCCTGCAGTCCTCAGGCGAGCAAAGCCTCAGGAGTTCTGCTTGCAGCAGGACTGCAAAAATAATCTCCCCATAACCACCGTTTCCACGCCCCTCCCCCCCCCCCAAAAAAAAGTTTCTTTACTTTTATTGCTTTAGACAATCGGGGAAAGTCATCCAAAGAAAATCAACCCCCAGCCTGGGCCTCCCAGGCTCCGTTTAGAGTGAGACAGCCCGAGCACACACACGCACAGACACACACGTACACACACACTCAGGGGTTTGCCCCAGGACTCCCCTTCCCTGTCCGGTGCCCGCAGGGAGCAGCAGAGACGGGAGCTACGTGAGGGGCCCAGGGGTCCCAGTGGGATGGATTGCTCTGCCAACGAGCTGCTGCAGAGGCTCTGGATCTTTGCTCTGCAGTTTGGGGTACACAGGGTAGCTTTAAGCCCTTATATTTTCCTCACTGGAGAGCAGGGACCCCAAGTTAAGAGTTTGAAAACTGAGATGGCCTTTCCCTTCCCTGGTCACTCAACTCCTGTATCATCCCACCCCAAGAGCCCTGATGGAGCTGTATGGGATCCATCAGCCACCACGTCCCTGGCTGGGGGCTCCCTGCGGTGTAACAGGAGAAGACCCGTCATGGATCAAAAAGTAGTTGATCTACAACTACAAAAGGTAGTTCTGCTGCTTTTTTTGGCTGCCCTGAGAGTACTCCAGAGCACACAGAGGAAAGCTGTGGGGACAGAATAGCCTGGATCGGAGGGGAGAGCGAGCACTCCCTCCAAATCCCCCTCAAAGTCTCCAGTGCCAAGTCCCTGCCCGTGCTCTCTGTCTGTGGGTGAAGCAGACGAATGAGCAGCCCTGTGGTTCTGTGGCGAGAGCAAAGTGTGCACAGCTTGATCAAAGCAGGACAAAAACCAGGGGAGGTGGGTCCGTGGGGGGCCAGGAGGTGCAGGCGAGGAATGGGCTGTGGGCAGCAGGAACCGTGGGGCTGGCAGAGTGTGCTGTGGGCAGAGGGACAACTGGGGATCTCGGGATGAGGGGGCCAAGACGACAGCATGTTTTGAGAAGTGGGCAGAGAAAGGTTGGGTTTGGAGAACCGCAAAAAAGGAAGAGGAACTGGGGTTTTGGCAAGTCCTAGGTGTTACTGGGCAAGGAGATCAAAACCAGTCTCCAAATTAACACGGACAGAAATAGGAACACAGAGGCAACTCTGGCATTTTTGCCACATTGACCTTAAAATTAAAGAAGACGGCAAGCTGGAGGAATAATGACTCATTTCAGCAGGGAACCCCCCTTCCAAAACCTCCTCTTAGAAAAAGAAAGCCAAGAGGTAATTCAGCTGAGCAAAACCCCCCTCCTGAACGCGAGAACTTTTCCCATCCGCATTTTTCCTCATCCTTTGTAGCTTGCTAAACTGCTCTAAGAAAACCGGAAGACTGTGCACCATGCTCGTCCTCAGTGCTCAGCCCCTGGGACCCAGCTGTGGGGATCCATAATGGGACTTCTGTCACACCACGGGGTGCCCCTGTCCAGGGACAGGGTGGCTGATGAGTCCTGTATGCATCCATTGGGGTAGGGATGATACAGGAGCTGAGAAGGACCACCCCAGGCTCTGGAGGTTGCCAGCTCTCTGGTGGAGAAATGGGAAAAGCCTTTGCGGCACATGATCCGCCTTTGGATGAGGAGGGACATATTAGACATGGTTGGCTAAAGGGAGTTGGGTTTTGGCCTAGCTTAGAGCGATTTTCACACATAATGTGAGATGCCAGTGAAAGTCCTGGTGGAGTGTAAAGTCATTAAATGAGATGAAATTAAACAATTTAGTTATTTCTGCTTCATCATATTTGTGCAGTATGGCAGGCAGAATGAATTACTACTAATGATCGAATTTAGTAATACTAATTAAACTATCTCAATTTAATTAATACTAACATAGAAAACAGACGAAATTACTAATGTAAACCTTGAACTTAAAATCAAAAGGTGCCTCTTTGCTTTTGTGAGTCGCTGAATGTGAGGCTTTTCCCTGAAAATAGCCTGTGTAGAAGTGGCTCTTTGTACTCCCTAAGCAAGCTGCTCCATTGTACGCAGAACTACAGCTCTCCCCCACCTTTTTTCCCCTCTTTTTTTTTCCTAAATGTTGCTTCTTTTACTCCTCATGTTCCCAAAAATCTTCAAGGAGAAGAATCTGAGCTCTGTTTAGGCTCACTCAACATCAGCAGGACTGATAATGCAGTTACCACTACTGGGACAATTCTGCCCTTGTTGAAGAAGGCAAGGAGTTTATAAAGAGCCTGTGGAGCCTCCCTTGCTGGGAATCATGGAAATACAGAAGGATTTGAGTTGAAAGGGACCTTAAAGATCATCTGCTTCCAAACCTCCTGGCCATGGGCAGGGACACCTTCCACTAGACCAGGTTGCCCCAAGCCCTGTCCAACCTCGTCTATGAGTGAACCAAACCAAGGCTGTAACCAAATCATGGCCTATACTTTCAGATTTGCCCTACAAGACCAGTAAATTGGGAAAACCCCCAAACAAAATCCATCTCTACATCAAGGAAGATGACTTTAGAGTCGCTGAGAGTTAACAGCTGTAGCCATAAAATAAAAACTCCAGAGATACATGGTGACTGCACTGCAAGCTCTCCCCATGATGCAAACGTGAATTGTAACCTTTTTGGTATTTGAAAAAGACTAGATTTACTCTACTGTGCATAGCTATAAGCAAAAGAAAAGAATAATTAAACAAAAATATTATTGTATATTTCTAAAGCAAACTCCTGCCAATAACAAATCATCCGTCTCCTCCTCTCAACAAATTCAGTGAATGTACAGTCAGGGCCCATACCACAGATTCTCAGACATGATCTTTAACCCAAAAGACTACAAGAAAGTCCTTAAAAAACCCCCAACAAACCAGAGAGTATCCAAACAAGGAACATAATATGTCAAAGTGTTCTTGCAGAATCTCATTGTTTAGCACACACAGGTGAAAAAAACCCAGCCCCACATGCAAATGTCATGTTTAACTTTTATCCTCTTAAAAAAAACAAAGAGCAGAAGCATAAAACGATACCTAACGTACCTAAAAAAACCCCCAATTTTGAATTCAGCTTTTCTAGTTCTACCTCTGCTCAAGTAGAAAAGTACTATAAAAACAAGAGCCTAAAACAAGACATTATGTTTTGCTGTTTTAAACCGAAATCAGGTAAAATTTGACAGCTACAACTCTGTAATTTCAATTTAGTAATTACAACTAAGTAATCCTTACTAAGAAGAGACATGTTTGTTAAATATGAATTATAAACAGATTTTAACAAAATTGAGGCCATTTTGCTGTATCTCTTTTGAAGCCCCAATCCTTCCTCTCATTGTTATTTACATTTCTCTAGGACAGTCCTGAACTAGGGAGGTGATGTTCAGGGTCTGGGGAACACGAAATCTACTGCAAACTGGAGACTTCTACTCCGTTAGGGAAAGGCTTCTTATCGTTTGGTGCTTTCTTATGGAACTCAGTATTAATTCCAGAGCAAGACAGTCTACTTTGCAAAGCGTTCACCTCTGGAGCTTATTGATTCCTTGACCTCCATGCTCATGCCATTAAGCAAAGGTGATTCTTAGAGCAGAGGTAGCTTAATGCCTATCCATTGGGAAGGATGTAGGGATTGTGGCCTTTAATTTTTGACCTTCATTGTAGGCTGTGGTCCTAATCCTTTGATTGCGGAATTGTTAAAAAGTATATATGGCAGTTGGCAAAAATCTTAATGTTCCAGTAAATGCAAAAGCCGTAAATTCAGCTGCTGACCTTTTCCATCCAGGTCACATGTGACACCTACTGGAGTTTGTCAGGCTGGGTGGAATTTATGGAGCTCATATAGGTATCAGCTGCGAAGGATGAACTTTCATGAAATGTCTTTCAAAGGCACTTGCAACCCCCTTGTAAAAAGTCAGTATGGCTTTTTTTTTTTTTAAAGGATATACATTCCGCACACATTTTAAAAGGTCTCGCCGTGCCATCTCTGCAAGTCTTCAACACTTGGGAAACTTCAGCTCTTAAATGATTAGTCTTTACAAAATAGAGAAATCAGGCCAGGCGTGTAATTATTGTGATTACCAACTTCCAACAACCCCTTTCCAAGCCTAGATCTCTGCTCACTCCTTTCTTTCTCATGTGCACCCTCCTGTCCCTCTCGGGAATCAATGGTATCGATGGTGTATTGTCAGTCAGAGAAATGGGATTTGATAGTGCCCACAGCAGTTGCAAAAGAAGGGAAGGAATACAAAACCTGCCCAGGTCCACACTGTCAGCGTGAGATCAATGCTCTCAATAATACGTTTGCTGCCACGTAGCAGCCTAACTGTTGCAATTAATAATGTAGAAGGAGCTGATTAACTTAAGTAAAGTGCTCTCCACTGTGTAAACACATAAAGATCTATAGGGTGAAAGAGGAAAGAACGAACAAAACGTCATTTTTATATTTTATGTGGACACATTTCTTGCTTTCTATTCTGCTCTTGTAACAATTACTGTACTAGCCACTCTGACAGAGTCAATAAATCGATCCAGGACCTGATGCAGCAGCAAGCAGACTAATCCAATACAGCATTATCTGCCATGGAGGCCGGGCCCACAGAGCCCAGGAAATGGGCCGAGCCAACTATCAGCAGTAAGAGGCACAGAACTATAATCTTGCCGTAGACTTGTTCGTTTGATTTGTGTCTGGGTGTACGTATCTGAACAAATGTGCAGCTCTGCGGGAGGACAGTGCTCTGCCCAGGCTACATCCTCAAAACCTTCCCAAGACTCCAGTTGGTTGCAGGACCCTGTGGTTCAGCAGGGACCAGCACCCAAAATGGACCCATGGCTCAGTGAGGATCAGCATCCACTCTTATTTAATCCTGGCACATTTAAAGACCCAATGACTTTCTCTCTCACCACGCCAAAGTCACGCTCTTCTCGACTGCACCCACCACAACAGGGCAAGAACTGCTGCCTGTCCACTGAAAAACAAATTTGGGAGTTCCCTTCCATGTGTCCTGCGCTGTGAACACAGGAAATGTCACATTTTGTCAGCTTAAATGGTCACTTGGGTCTGGTATTATGTCTCTGACAGTGGTTGCTCTTCTCTTGGGAGGAAGCTGTGAGAATCCCCATAAAGGAGATGGACCAAAATGATTGAGCCTGAGGGGAAGCTTCTTCCCAGACCCATGCAGTAAGTGGTAGGCCTTGTAAATCTATGTTAGTGGGGACTGTGAGATTGAAAAAAATAAAAATAAAAGAAAGTTTCCTGCTGAATGGAAAAAAGAAAACTGGTTTTTGGCAGAAGTTCTTCAAGAAGGAGAACATAGGCCATTGTTATTATGAAGACTTTTCAATGAAAACACAGAAAATCATTGCCTTTTAGAGTAATTGTTTAGCTAAAGAAAGGTTACACAGCTTGTAGAGAATTTAGTAAGAAATTAAATCTCTCCAGCTCATTCATCATATTTCTGCATTTGCCAACTCTTCCCACCAGGCCCACACTTACTTCTTCCCTCTCTTCTCCCCCACTGTGGAGTAAGTAATGGCCATAAAACCCACAGAAAGGGAGCCTTACGCACAGCCTTCCTGGTTATTGTGAGGAGGGGCAAAACTCAATAAGTTTAATTGCTTAGTTTGTGAAATTCGTCTATGTCCATTGTAAATAATTCTATGCTCAGTCTATTAGAAATAGGATGCTGAGTGTTAGTTTCCAAAAAAAAAGAGTCTGAACTGTTCACAGGAGCCTGCAAAGAGGAGGAAGAAAAAGCCTGGGAACAAGGATCTCTCCTGCTGAGGACTAACTTAGTCATTTTGGGACTGATTTTGCTCCATGCCACTTTGAAGATACAGCCACATGATGACACTGGGCAGTTTTATGTGCATCTTTACCTTTACAATGGAATATGTGCTTTCTTCTTGAAAAGGTGTGCTGTTCTCAGCTCTTTCTAAGAACTGATCTGAGAGTGGAATTCCACAGTGTCCCTCTGCATGACAGCTCAATTAAATGGGCTTTGTGCTCCGAGATGAGCAGGAGGGAAGGGAAGGGGAGTGACCCTCATTTCTGGTCACCTTTGTACCTGCTCTCTGTGGAGCACACTCTGGACTGTCATTAGCACTGGTGATCAGAGCAGCACATTCACATTCATGCTGCACTGGAGACATGTGGCCATGGAGCTGTTCTGTGACTGGGGCACATCAAAGGCACCACGGCCACACGTGGGCTCTTTCCTCCCATCATGGTGGAACCATCTCAATTTAAGCTCAGTGAAGGATTCAGTCCACATTTCCTTCATTAATTTCAACCAAAGAGGAAAGCGAGTTTAATATGACCATACACAAAGCAAAGGCAGGATCTCAGATATTTCAACCTCCCAAGGTCTGTGACCTGCTGATGCTTGATAAAGTCTGACACTGCATTTTCTGTGCACACTCTCTCTAGACTTATGCTACATTTTTAGATCCATCTCCAGGTCACCCTCATGTTCAGGCCAATATAACTACGTCCTGGGTGGAAGATGAAAGACAGCCCCAACATTCAGGTCATGTGTCAGTATCTTGATGCCACTGGTTCAAAGGCAGAGCACTTTTTGGACACAGATCAAAACTTTCAGTAATCACAAGAGAGCTCAAGCTTCCAGGTGTTGGAGGAGAGCAGCCCTCGCTTCCCTTTGCCAGTCTGGGAAAGTCTACAGATCCCTGCTGGGTTTGGAAAGGGAATGAGCCCTCTTACCTCAGCAGCTCTTGAAAGTAACAGTTCCAAACCCCCGAATCATGTTTTTATATCTAATCTCTGCAAATTTATCTTCTTTACCCAGTAGAGATGTTATTTCTGTGTGAAAATGGTGTTCTGAACCAGCCACTACATTTGCTGGACAGGCCAAGGGAAGTAAAAGGGCAGTCAAGTCTCTGCTTGAAAGTGCTTTGCAGCTGTAGTTGGTCACATCTTCTGGCCTAGGCAGGTTACTGTATGGAATATGGAATTCTCAGGGGGTTTATTCAAACTAATGTTTCCAAATTAGGGTTCTTCATCTCCATTCACTCTCAGACACGTGTGGTGCATTCAGCCTCAAGGATGAGTGTTCTGATCCTGACGAGGGGCAGTCCCCCGAGCAACAAATAGCACTGACCTGGCTTATAAATAGTTCTATTCAGAACCCCCAAAATAAAAGGTCTGATCTTGTTCCTGCAGCCTCTCATGTTCTCTGCCATGTACGAGCCACCTGCACCCCTCGCACGTTTCCCAGACCTGCCCTGCTCCATGTGCGGAACAAGGCGGTGGCTCAGCTGTTCGCACGTGGCAATGCCATGAAATCCTGACCTTCCCCTTCCTCCCCAGGGCCATCAGCACCCGCCTGTCCGACCAGTGCAATCCCTGGACTCGAGGAAGAGAGGAGGGTGCAGAGGCAGAAAGGCCAGGCAAGGCACACAGACCCGAGCTGCACATGAGGCCGGTGGCTCCCCGTCCCTTTCCAGGGGGGCAAAGGGCACAGCACAGTGGCAGGGGCTCAGCAAGAGGCAAAGATGGAAAATCCCTGTGAAGTGAGGCACACGTTTGATTTGTCCAAAGAAAAATTGTGTGCACTGGTTTCTTTCTTCCATAGGGTGGCAATGGAACCTGGGCACAAAGCAGCTCCGTGGTTTCAGCTGCAGCAGCGACAGCGCTGGAGGGACTGCATCAGCTTCCCAGTCGAGGAGTTGACTTTCATCTATGGATCCTATACACTTTTGGTCTCTGCTATCTGTAAGGCTGCTTTCCTGCCTTCCTGCCTCCAGCCTGGTGAGGGGCATCACCTACACCACACTCCTCCAAATCCGATGCCTGGACAGCAGCGACTTGCTGCTCTCACAGAAGGACCATCTACTCTGGATTTCGCCTCCCTCCCTGTCTGACAGAGCTCTCACATCTGCTATCCCACAGGTCACAGCATCCAGCTCATTTGTTTTTTTTTTTCTCATGCCCTTTGTTTTAAAGTGTTGCCAGTGAAAAATTGCAGGTTGCAGTTTGCTTGCGGGGAAGTAAAACAGGCTTTGCCTTGTCTCTCGGAAAGAAAGTAATTGTACAATTAGGTTTGTGTATGCACCTGGGGCATAGGGTGGTTTTTTAGAGATAAATAAAAGCCTAAAAGGAGAAGTTACAAAGATACCACTGTCTAATTTCAGAAAGGCAGGGAGCAGGAGTAGATCTAAAGGAGTTAGCAATTTCCTCCTACTATAAACATTTTGCTAAACTTCAGTAATTTCCCCCCTAAGTTACTATTGCTCCTTTTAAGATGTGTTTCACAGGGTGCATTTTTGTACCTGGTCTTTATAATGCTGTTCTGCTGAGCTTGTTGCTTTTCATACCTGTCATTTTGCTGCCTAGATAAGCATGTTTCACTTTGGGGGCTTTTCTTAAACTTTATTTCAGTGCTCTAAGCAAGTTAGGGGCCTTCTGTTTCAGTTGTTTTGTGCTACAAAGGATGAGCTCTATGCAGAGCTCTGTCGCAGCTGAGTGGCTCTTGGGCCCCACGAGGGAAAGTGTGAAATCACAAGTCCTTGGCTTATTATCCATGACCTGACTGTGCTTTAGGATCGTGCAAAGGCAGAAGCAGGAAGAGCTTCTACATCTTGTCTTCTGGAAGTCAGTTTTATCTTTCCATATAGAAAAGTGTGGGAAGAAATATTTGGGTTTGTGCTTAACTAAGTTTTAGAAACTACCTGGGATGGATCTGACAGAAAGTGTGTTTACATCAGAGAGTGATTTTTCCTGAAACAACCCGTCAGGGTGGTGCAGGATTCACTTTTTCTCCGTTTGGTTTCTCACAGGGTGTAAAGTGGTCGATCCTCTGCCCGGGTGCCTGCAGTTGGAAGCAGTTTCTGTTCCCTGCATCCTCATACCCTCCGTGTGAAAGGCACTTGGCTATTGGCAGGTAGGAGTGATTAGAGGGACCAGGCATGTGTTTCTCAGGAGCTGTTTTTAGCATCCCAAGTACAATTTCCAGGAAGATGTGGGGTAAGTAGGTGGCAAACAGGACCTGGCCTAGTAAACACTGTTTAGTGTGAAGTGGAGCTGCAGCACACTGAGTACAGCACACTGATCCCTAAAGGAATTTCATATTCCAGAGCAAAACCAGGGCATTAGAGATCAGCAAACAGCATTCAGACTGGCAGGTGACGACATAAACTCTGGTCACAAGGAGCAGGTTGCTGGTTTAGCCTTCCCATAGCCCACGATTCACTATTAATTTTGGGAAAAAAAACCCACCCCAAAATTCAAAAGCCTTTATTCGTGTTGTTGCTACCGAGAGGCTCGCCCCTAATTAATGTGATGGTACTTTCCCATCCCTCACCACTCTCCTTATAACAAGTCCCTGGCAATCCGAGAGACGTATCTATTACTTAGTCATGAGGTATCCAAACCAACTTGCTTTTGAAACTAAAACCCCTGTACCCCAGGCATACTGTATTTCTGATTTGCATATGGAAAAGGCAGTTAAAAAGCTGATGCCCCCATATTGCTTGCGAGTCAAGTAGCAAAAGTAAATGATTTATCAAGCAAAGGTTACAACACCTGTGCCTTTTTGTCAACTTATACAGAGGATGCCAAGTCAAGTGTTGCTCCTAATAGCTCAAACAGAAATTTAGATTCAAATAACCCCCCAGATAGGACAATTATGGGGTGAGTGGAGCGGCAGAGTGAGGAATGGGGTAAGCAGGGTATGGAAAAACAAGCCAGCTGAAAAGTTTGGAAGCTGCTAAAACCAGACAAAACCAACAGCCCTTTGGGGGATTTTTTTTTTTAGTGAATCAGAACTACTGACTTAAAGCAGTTTATTCCCTGATCTCTTTTGTCATGGAGTGGTCGTCCTGCTACAACTTCTCTTGACACAGGAAGACATTTTTTTAATAAATATTATACAAATTATATAAAATTCCTTTAAGGGATTATATTTGAGGCAACGTGACATAAATAAGAACGTTCTCTAGTGGGAATGTCTACTGCTAATTTTTCTAATACCCATTAAGAAAGGCATGTGCTGGGGTTGATTGTTTAAAAACAGCCCAGGACAGAACGGTCTTTGCTCCAACCCAGCCATGCTGTTGTACATTTGTCTGGGATTTTATTCCAATGTTCTGTGAATGCCCATGTATGGGAACTGGGACTCCTCATGAACGGGGCTGCCACATCCCTGTGCACAGACTCACTCTTGCAGCATTTGAAGACTGATGATGATGATGATGATGATGTGTAACTAGGATCTGTAGTCCAGTGGTCCAACTGGAAGAGAACATCTGAGCCACCATAGCTGACCATAATGTTTTCTTACAGCTTGGAGCTGGACCCTAATTTTTTAAAATGCAGATGTTCAGATATAATCTTTATTTTTATTTTATTGTTCCAGCAGTAAAGAGTTGCTTAACCCTTGTATTTAAGCTTGACTTCCAACAGCTCTGAGTGCTCCCTGCTTCCCCTGGTCTCAGGGAGCTGTGTCCTTGGCAGTTAGTGGTCCTCAGGACCCGTATCTTAGCCTGACTTTTAATGTACTATAAAGATCCTGATGGAAAGCAGCCACCCCAGCTGCTTTTAATAACACAACCCTATGTGTTTTTACATTTTCATTTTGAATATATCCTAAGTGATCGTCCTATACACTGAAGCCCTGCAAAAAGAGCACAAAAGCCTGTCTTTGTTTAGGGGAGTGCTACGTAAATCCCAAATCATTGCAGTGAGCATTTTTACCTCACTCCTCTGACTCAAAGCAGAGTCAACTTCAGAGTTCCTTCATGAATAAGTAGTGAGTTTCGCTGATAAATTATATATTTAGTATCAAGTGGGTTGTGGTGGTGTAATGATGTATAGAAGCAGGGAGATGCAGCTGGAGTCAGAGACCAGGAGTCAGTCTCCTTCCCCACTGCAGCATGTTAGACTTTAATTGAAAGCTGTGCTTGAGTATTGTTTTTCACTGCACAGCATTGTTATTCACTACGCTGCATTACAGGGAAGCACTTAAAGTAACGCTGGAGCACTTTAAAATGATTCAAGCCATAAATAAGGAGGATAAAAGTTTACAGTCAACAAACTTATCTGGGAAACTTTCAAAAAAATATTTTTGGAGGCTTAATACTGTTGTGTCTTACTACATAATCAATTTACCAACTAGTAGTTTTTCAAGTCTTCTGGAAAAGGTAAGGAGCATTCTCCAAAGGGTTTCAGGTTTCCTGAGCTATGAAGGAAAAGACCAAACGCTTAAGAACTTTAGCAGTGTACCTTAACATTCCTGTTTCCCTATTTCAGCGTATTTCTGTGTATTCCAGTTGTTATTTCCAAAATGACTGGAGAAATAAGGTTTAAATGTGAAGGTGCACGAAAACTTCTCACTTGCATGAACGAAATAAAGAGGCTTGAAAAGTGGGGTGCAGTCTGTGTTTTGTTAAAGAATGAACCCCCCCCCTCAGAATCTGATGGGTTAAACCCCTCTCTGCAGTGCTGCTGTACTTTCCATGACCCTCTTTACTGCAGAGAAGGTTTGAGATTCGGTGTAGTTTAACCTGTGCTGTGCACAGAGCTATACACTAAAGCCCCTAACAAATTTTACACAAAGAGCAGGCAGCAAGAAAACATGTTGTGTTCACAGGGAGCTGATTGCACCCCTGTAAACTGAAAATCCTTGGGAATGAGTGACTTGTGTTTCTGTGACAGTGAAGGTGCTGAAGCCACTGCAGTGAGGACTCCTTCTTCAGGCATCTACTGTGGCATGGGAAAGCCATTAATCTCTACACTAAATTCAGATGCCTGTAAAAATTCTGAAATAACTTTTAAAAGAGTTAAGGGTAGTGCTCCTCACTTTGCTAGTTATTTGTATTATTACTTTTTAGTCATCACAAGCAGCTCAAAACAAAATTACAAACATTTTGTGCCGTTGATCTTTCAAAGAATTCTAAGGCAGTCAAGCAATCACTTCAAACTACAAACTACAGTTGTCCTAAAGCACTAGGTCTGCTCACTTTTTTATACCTCCCCCCCCTGCCCCGTGATAACGTGATATTAAGCACAGACTTAATTTTTTCAACATCTGGCTCAAATTAGCTGCTAACAAAACTGCCAACAACTATTTTCTTAATCGACCCTGGGAATTTGATATAGCTTGGAAAAAGCACATTTAAATCTCGTCCTTCTCCTAAAGAAACACAAATGTTTACTTGAGCTTCTGATTTGACCATAGCAGGACTATGAATTCAGCTAACATAGCTTTATAGGCCTGCCTCAACTGGACTTTTTTTTCTTTGTGTAAGGAAACAGATGTGCTCACAATTACAGAATCTCCTGCTTGCTCAAAGCCCACCATGCCAATGGCCAACCAGGAATCTGAGTATTTTTGGAAGTGATTGGAGCAAGTCTCCTGTTGTGTCTGGTGGTGCACTGTTACCTGATGGGTCTCTCTGAGCTCCTTTTGCGTATCACAGACTGGTTTGGATTGGGAGGGACCTTAAAGCTCATCTCGTTCCAACCCCCCCTGATGTGGGCTGGGACACCTTCCACTAAACCAGGTTGTTCCAAGCCCTGTCCAGCCTGGCCCTGGACACTTCCAGGGATGGGGCAGCCACAGCTTCTGTGGGCAACCTGTGCCAGGGCCTCACCATCCTCACAGAGAAGAATTTCTTCCTACCATCTAATCTAAACACAATTAAATGCAGAGCCTGGGGAGCAGGTTGGAGCCAAATTCTTTGAAACCCCATCCCTAGCGGAAACAACTGCATGCTGGAAGCCAATGTCTTAGAAAGCAAGAGAGATCTTTTCCAGTTACGAAAGCAGCGTTATTACTACACAAGCCCAAAAAAACACAACAGACAAACAAACTGCAAGTGACATTTCACTGTAGTTACTGAGACCATGTGGGTGAAGTGACAGCGGCAGTGCAGCTGCTCCGCGGGGACACATTAGAGGACACTGGAGAAGAAGAAGAGGCTGCAGGCATACAGAGAAGTCGAAAGCGGCCCACCTGAGTCTGTTGAGGGATATTTACAAAGCTTGGATCCCGTGGTCCAACACTGACGAATCGGTTTGCGGGGGAGGTGCTGGGTGTCGAGTAGGCTGTGAAGGGAAGGGACACATGCGTTGAGGAAGCGGCACTAGATTGCACACGAACAACACCAAAACACACTGTCTCAGAGCCACCTAAGCAGATGTTTAACATAGAAATGTGCAAACGTTTTAGAGAGCGAGAGTTTGGTTTTAGACACTGGAAAGGTTTGCTCTTAATGGTGGGGATATAAACACGTAGGGGACCGGGCAGCTGGGAGAGGGGGATGGCCGTAATGTGGGCTCAGGGAAAGGTGTGCTGGGCCACCTGTGCTGCTCTCCAGCCTGAAGGAGAACCACTTTCCAGGCCTTTCCATTATGGGCTGGCACAGGAGACTTCTGCAGGTCCTGAGTGTTTTCGCTCCAATGTCTGGTGTCTCTGTTTTTAACAGTTTTGTATAGCAATGAATTTACCAAAGTGCACATTAACAGAATCAGACCATTATTTCAGCCTAATTCAGCATTCTCTCTGGATACAAAGTTTTGGTTTTCATACTGCTGTGGTCTGCACTCTCTAAAATGTTCACTTGATGTGTTTGACAAACTAGGAAGATCCTTTCCGTAAAAAATTAATGGGTTGCAGTTTCAATGGGGTGGTAAGTGCAATCAGTCTGAAGGCTGAAGCTGCCTTTAAAAACTGGAGTGGCTCCCATAAATGTAAAGCTATTAAATGCAATGCAAGCCAAGAACCCAGATTACTTCCAAACTTGAAGTACTTTAATGATTTTATCGTTGCATTATATTCTCCACTGCAACTGTCCACAATGCCACGTACTTCCACATCCAAAAGCTTTCAATGCATTTTCAGTCTTCCTCTCAGTTGAAACCCCCCCCACGCAATATCCTCCCTTCTTCAGTTTTTTGCATGTTTAGATCTAAATTCTAACAATCTAAATAGATGCCTTAATAGAAACAGGGATCCTGCCTATTTGAAATATATTTATGGGAATGCATTCTGCTGAATGAAATCCCCAGACAGTCTAACTATCCAATGAAGAGACAAAAAACAATGTTAAAAGTAAAGTTAGTTGCCAAATTCTGGTCAGACTAAATATAATGTTTAGGTCTCAACGTTACAGAAAAATAAGTGAGTTAAGAGTCAGAGAAGACACTGAGTTGGCTCTGTAGAGGAAATCCTGTTGCCTTCCTGAAGGCAAATGTTTGGTGAAGAGAGATGACTTTGGTTTAAGCCCATGCTGAACTGGACCAGTGCTCCACCTTACTCAATGTCACCTCGCTTAGAGCCTATAAACAGATGCACAGGGAGCTGCCAAAGCAGGTCACACATTTACTTTCTCTCATTCTTTCTCACCTCTAATTATTTTTCAGCTCAGGCGCTCCCTGTGTTTAGTGGCCCCCAAGGGATTTCTCACTGGTGAATGCCCAACTGCCTTTGGATCCTTGTGAAAATTCTGCATCCCAAAAAGCCTTTGGGCGAAGAGTTCCCAAGTCTGGGAGCACCCAGAATCACAGCCTTTCTCTCCCTGTCTACCCAAGTCTCACAAACATCTTGTGATGCCTCCTAGTTCTTGCAGTTACATCAGACAGCTTCCCTTTCTAAGACAGCATTCCCTGAAATCACCCCAGGAACTTCACGTTTTCATTTCCTACTGATATAAGGAAAGAAAAGGCACTCCTGGCTTCTAAGAATGAATTTTTCCCACTTGTTCCTGATGAGATTAGCTTTTCTCTCCAAGAAGGTAACACTTGCAAAAATCATGCAAGAAACATTTCTCCTTCACAAGGTCTTACAGGAATTAATTCACCTTTCTGAGATGGTTTTGCAAATTGTGGTGCAGCTTGAGTGTCATAGTATGAGCAGGTATAGTAGGTGTTACTCCTACCTGCAAATCAAGGTAGAAATGAACTGAGTAGATCTGGTGAGATGATCTCCTCACCTTTTTACCATGTTCATTTGCATAATAATTCAAAGAAACCACACATTTGCAAAGGGTCTCTCTCTGCTAGTGCCATGTATCAACATTCTTCTATACTGTTTTATGCTGTTTTTTTTTTCCTTTTAACTAACTAATGAACTAATGTTGTACAAGACTAAAAATTCCTCCTGCAGTGGGGAAAATTAACTTAAAGCTCAAAAATCCAACATCTGTTGTTTGGTTGTTCTGGTCTACTTTTACGGAAGCAGATTGAGCGGAGGGCCCATTTAATCCCTTGGAGCAGGTAAGTTGTTCTACTCAGAAGGGAAGGAACTCAAGATCTTGTTTACAGTTCCCTGTTGGCAGATAGTTTTGCTGTGATATTTGGTAGAAAATCAAAGGGAAACCAGCAGAACGCTGACTTAAATGGCTTCTCTGTTCAAACAAAAATTCTAAAGCATTTGAAAACTGTGTAATATGCACAAATGTCCCCTCAAAACTTGTTGGGTGAGTTGCTATGTATACCTTTCTTCCGCTCCAAACGATGTTTAACTTGCTTTCTGAAAATCCTCGGATGTCAGCTTGGTATTTCCTTAAGCTCATATAACTGCCATGCCAGAGCCAAGGAGGGAAGAGCACCAAACCTACACGTGGGCAGAGGTTTTACACTGGAGTCTCCCAGGGTTCTAAGTCCCACTTCACTGTAAAATATCCTGAGTTGTTTGTGACCATAAAAGCCCATTTTGTCTTGGAATATTAAGTTTACATAGAATACACATCAGCAATGACTCCTGTTAGGTTCAGAAAAGGGAATAGCATCGAGTGTTGCTTAGACCATGACCAACACAGCTTCTACTGTATGTTATTGTCTTCATATAAATGCCTTTATTTGACATGGAGGTGGGATTCCATGCTCTGCACTGAGACTAAGATGGGGCAAACTGCTCTCACAATTTAAAGCTGGCTCATGTTATATGACATCATATTGTAGCATACATATAAGCTAAGGCTATGGTGGGGTTTTCAAACTCCAATTTGGGGAAAGCCAAAGCATGGAAAGGAGCAAGGAACAGGAGCCAGGTCTCTTAGGCAGATCTTCTCCAGATCTTATCTTTGCTGCATGGGGATTGCACAGACCTACACTGGTTTACACCAGCTGATAGCTGTCCCATTGGGCATGAACAGAAACATCTTCCTGCCCAGCCAGGTCTTTCTGCTATGGGAATTCACTACGGATTGTCTGCAACCTCATAGCCCACAGCCAAGGAAATGAATGTGATGCCACAAATTTGCTATGAAGCTTCACTTCAGGAACAAGCAAAACAGGAGCTGGCAGAGAAAGAACATTTGCTCACACAGACAGCTTTGATATTTAGCCAAAATGGCAAGAAATTGTATGAAAGACAAGACAAACAAACAGTTTTGGGAATGTCATGTATTTTAAAGTTGCCTGCAGTAGGAGAATGTTAATTTAAAATATATTTAAATTATACTTTCCTGAAATAATTCTTATTAAGTGTATGAGTGTGTGGTTTATCAGACAGTCCTGGATTAAAGAGATAAACTTTTGGTTGGTAAAGATGATTTAGGTGAGTTTTGACCTAATGTACCAACAGGTTTCTCTTTCACAGACTAAGAAGACAGGTACATATGTTGTATGGGAAGAGCTGTCCTATTTCTCAAGGGCCCAGGAGTCAGTTCAGCTGTTGTGGAGCTGTAGTGAGAGGATTAACTGCAGGAACGTGGTGCAACAGAGCAATTCCTACCTCAGTGCATTTTGCAGCTGAGGATCTGAGAGGGAACTGCATGTTTTAGCAAATTAAATGATACAGTCATCACCTTTTTTATGGATGGGGAAAGGAGTGAACAGAAAGCTAGAATGGCTTGCCCAGAGGGTGTTCAGTCAATGCATAGCAGAGAAAACAGAGAGAAATCCAATCTTGTTACAGAATTATGGAATCGTTTAGGTTGGAAAAGACCTTTAAGATCATTTAGTCCAACCACTAACTCAGCACTGACAAGTCCACCACTAAACCATGTCCCCAGATGCCACATCTACACAGCTCATAAATCCCCCCAGGGCTGGGGACTCCACCACTGCCCCTGTTCCAATGCCTGATCACTCTTTCTGTGAAGAATTTTTACTTGTATCCAACGTGGTACAACTAAAGGCCATTTCATCTCATCCTGTCCCTTGTTCCCTGGGAACAGAGCCCAGTCCCCTCCCAACTCCACTCTCCTGTCAGGGAGTTGCAAAGAGACCCCTGAACCTCCTTTTCTCCAGGCTGAGCCTTCCCAGCTCCCTCAGCTGCTCCTCACAGGATTGACTCTCCAGACCCTTCCCCAGCTTCATTTTCTTCTCTGGACATGCTCCAGCTCCTCAATGTCTTTCAGCTGGATTTGAGGTGGTGTCTCAACAGTCCCCAGCACAGGGGACGGTCCCTGCCCTGCTCCTGTTGCCACACTATTGCTGACACAAGCCAGGTGCCATTGGCCTTCTTGGCCAATGTTCAGCTGCTGTTAACCAGCACACAGAGGTCCTTATCCCGACATCTTTCCAGCCACTCTGCCCCAGAGCTGGAGCTTTGCAGGGGGTTGTTGTGACCCAAGGGCAGGACCCAGCACTAGGCCTTATGAATCCAGTACTACAGGAACATTCTCCTCATCCTTATGCCATTTAACACCGAAACTGTTCTGTGCAAAGGGACATTAACCAGTGTTGTGGATCTCAAAAAGTAGAATTTAGTTTAAAAAAAACTTTAAAAATCAGGATGTACAGGATGCCAGTAACTTTGTCTCTGCACTGGAAAGAGGGCTATAAATTCTAACATTCTGACTCAGTTATTATAGTGCTAAAGCCCAACTGGCATGTAGTGGAGATGGTGTTTGCTTTGGGCAGTGAGATATTAAACCCCAAACTTGCCAAATTCAAGAAAATATCGTGTCGTGCTTGTTAAGGGTCACCAACCAAAGAAAATTGAGAGGAGATCAGAGACAAGATAATTTTGGGACTGCTCCTGATATCAAAGATGTGCTCTATTGAAAAAGCTCTCTGTGGAGGAAAAATGAACCCTCTCAAACCTCATGAATCCTATCACCATTGTGTCATCTCACTGAGGCAAACGCTGGCTTTCCAAAGGGATGGGATTTGCAGCTGAAATTTTCAACTCCTGGCGCATGTCTGGCCACCCAGTAGTGTCAAATCCCTGGTGTGCATCTCCAGGGGCTCTTCCGTCCTTGGACAGCACTAATGTTCATGTGTTGGTTAATGTCACAGCTGGAGAGTTTCACTATTGCTCTGAGAATCATTAACCACCTTGTTGTGATTTTTAGCTCTCGCTCCCAGGAGGCCATGCAGTATTGAACAGCTGCTCCTGGCTCCTGCACCCCTCAGGAGGGCCATATTCCAATTTTTGGTTGGGCCGTGACTGCATTTTGTTTCTGCTGAGGGCTTTCTTCTACACCAAAAAAGGGAAGGAGAATAGAGCAAATGCCAACCCCTTTCACTCCACTTCCTTGTTGGGGGGGGGTTGGTTCATTCTCCTCCACGGAGCTAAGGAGAGAGTCTGGCCAAAATTTAACATCAGTCCCGTCTTTGTTGCAGAAGTGACTTTCCAATATCCTCAAGCCCTGCAGGGCAGTCAGCCATAGCCCGGCGACACTCCCAGAACTGGTGCGCTCCAGCAGCTCGTAACCATGGAAAACACCTTTTTGTGAGGCTTTTATGGAACTCTGGTGAATCTGCACTTGCTATTTGAAGGCTAATATTTAGTTAAGGAAAAAATAAACACCGGGGGAAATGGAAGGTTGGTTCTGATTGACACACTGAATGGAGTCCAGTGGGTCCTTCTGGCAAACCCTCACTGCAAGGCTTGAAACTTCAGTTTGTTTTCCTCTTCATGTGGCCAATACTTCCACTGGCCTTGGCATGTGTGTAATATTTTTTCTTAGAAAATATTTCCTATAATCTACTTTTCTGTAAAATTTGTCCCTAAATTAAATTATATGCTTCTTTACAACTCAGGAAGGGACCCTACAAGCCCCTTACCAAAAGGAAGATGAGTGCCTGAATATGCACAGAACTATATGTTTAGACATCAGCGTAGCTAATTAACAAACAGTAATTATTTTCCTAATCTTTTGTTTAAATACCATTAACTGGCTGCTCTTGAGAAAACCTCGATTCCCAATTAACGTGGCAGCTGTCTGCTGAACACTGAGCCCAGTGACCAGCCCCAGCCGACACCGATGGGGGTTCTGCTCACTTCAGCAGGGAAATGCCCCTTTTTCTGCCAGCTGAGAATCAGGCCAGACACACATCGAGCTTGTTTACACAATCACGTTATCATAAACATTCAGTATTAAAATTACTGCTAAAATGATGTTGGGAATTTTTTTCTTTTCGACACAAGAAACTGCCAGTAAACTGAGTCACAACTGTAATGGCAAGAACAGACTGACCTAGTTTTGTTTCTCCCGGTTCTGAAGGCAAGGAGATCATAAGGCATTGCTGACTTTATTCAGTGATAACTATGACTAAATATTAACCTTTTAGGTTCTGCCATTGAGTTTTATTGATAGGACTCGAAAGATGGTATCTCCCATCAGAAAGTGTCAAAACTCCCTGACAGCACAAGGGCTAGTCTGAGGTCAGCAAGAGGATTGGAAGGAAGGGAATGAATCAGCTCCTTCACTCAACAAAAATCTGCTGATCAATTCAAGAAGTCCTGATTCTAGAAGATCGTGTTCACAATCTTACCAGACTGTCTCATAGTAAAACCCATTTTAATTTCCAGGCGAGCCAAAGCATCTTGCTGAGTTTGCAGTTATGCACTATCGCGTAGCAGAAGGCAATGCAAACCTCCGAGAACTCCCAGATTTTAAAAATGCCCCCTGGAACCTGTGCAAGTCTCCTGAACAGTATATAAAGCTTTAGAAATGTAGGCTTTGCTTGGTCTGAATAGTGATCACCTCTTTGTACATCAAGGAGAGATTGCATATAGCATTTAAATAATAAGCTTGAAAAGCACACAAAGGGATTTGCTCTTTCGATTAGATTGATTTTTGTTTGTGGATGTTATTTGGACTCCCTTCACCGTGGAACAAGTCCCCTACAGTTGCCATTAAAGCACTGAAAGCTTTCCTTTTGTTTTTAAATGTCAGTTTGAGCATAGCTTCATTAAATCATTTCACAATTAACTCCCTGAACATCCAGACTTTTTTTAAGGCATCAGACACAGCTGAACTGCATTTGTTTCCCAGAAGAGTGAGTCCAAAGTGGTATCCCCAAGTGTGCATCTAGGAATTCATATATTTGACTTGTGGCTTCACAAAATGCATATGGGAGCCGTGTGGGTGGTGGAGCGAGGATTAAAGCTTTCTCCCTGGCTCTAAGACATACCATAACTTCTTGCCCAAAATGCAAGGCATGAGGGAAAGATGTCTGGGTTGATCTAGGAAGATTTATTCCCCAAAGAACTATAACTTCCCAGAAGAACTATAACTGAAGTAAACTGGAAAGAGTTGGTAGTTTAGCCTAGTATGACTAGGCAGTGATGTTTTTAATGAGATTGTCTGACTTCCATGTAGGATCTAAAGCCTGACTTCAGATACCAGCTTGTCACAGACTCATGGAATGATTTGGGTTGGAAGGGACCCTAAAGGTCATCGAATTCCAAACCTGTGTGATGGGCAGAGACACCTTCTACTACACCAGGTTGCTCAGAGCCTCATCCAACCTGAACTTGAACAATCCCAGGAATGGGATGTCAACTGTCCTCATGACCGCAAACAAGATCCCAAAGGTCCGAGGACTGTGTCACACCTGAGCTACTGGTGTTGATTTCTCTCACATGTGGCTACATAAAATGCCAACGAAGTCAAAAATAATACTACCACCTTCAGCTAATGCCTTTCTTATTAACACAGAAGGAGCTCAGAATTTCATCCATCCTATGGAGAGCCGAGAGCTCTCCTGGTTCCCAAGAGCTAGTCCAGTCCTCATCTCTGAGCAACCGCTGGCCGTTAGCGCTTGGTTCCCGCTGCGTCTATACTTACTTGGAGAAGTGGGAGAGGTGGCCCCTCCTTCTGTTGATGTAGTTGGAGGTTTTGTGTCTGGCACTGGCAGAGGCACAGGCCTAGCCATTGGTGGCGGAGGTGGTGGTGGCAACATTGGGGTAGGAAGGAATGGATTGTGCACCTTGCCTTGGCTGCTACCATTGGGCTGCCGAAAAACAAGCAGACAGACAGAAATTATGCTAAAAATCAGCTATTAGGAACCTCCAGTAATAACAATCTACTTGAAAACTACGTGCAATACATTTACAATTACTTAAGAGATGGCAAAGAATGTGCTGGCTCAAATTCTCCATGGACTTCAAGGAACTTTTTCTCAAACTCTGTGAATCTTGTGAAACCATGGAAATTCTCCTTTAAACATTTGTCCTATTAGCAGATGGTCTGAACTGTCCTGAATTAAATTCTACTTCTCTTTACGTTTCCTGCAGCACTAACCCGTGCTCAGAGAGAGGAGAAGCAGGATTTTTGACCCCTAAAATCCCCTGGTTTCATGCCTCTATTATACCCTCAGGATATCAGTGCCTAGGACTCGAGTGCAAATTTCTTAAAGATACTGCTCATTAAGAGGAAAAACAAGCATTTTTGGTGGTCCTCAATATCATGCTGAACTCTTAGTACAGAAAAATGAATGAGTGTATATTAAAATAATTGCTCTCCCACGTCTCTTTTGAGTTAGCAATAGTTTAGATCATGGTTTAGTTGCCACTAGGATCATATGGAAAAATGACTGGACTTAGAATCGCTTCATTTTACACCTTGGGAAATAAACTATCCCTTTAGTCTGGGACGTGGTCAGTCACAGGCTGAAGGGGCTCAGCTTATACAAGTGTGGTCTTTCAATTAATCGCCAGAAAAATGTGTCCATAAGTAAAAGTGTTTTCAAGTATCACAAAACCAAGAGGCAGCTTTAGAACATACCAACCCTTCCCCCGGCTTATTAAGTTTATATTTTAAATGTAACCCAGCCTGGACACTTGAAAACCATACAGATAGATGCCAAATACCATTATAAAGAGAAAGTAGGACAGGCTGTGAATCAGGTGTTCCATTTTAGTGACAAAAATGATGAGATCATTTTCGACAGCACTCTACAAATTGATCTCACTGCAGTTCTTCTGGCACTGAGCATTGGCTTTCCCATTGATGATAAAAGCTCAGCTTTAAACACAGATCCATATTCTAAGTACCACTAAAGAAAATAATATTTTAATTCCTGTTAAGGTTTCCATTAGCCTGAATTACTGGGGACAAAACACTCCTCCTGGCAAAACACTTGGGACCTTATTTTCATTTCACCTGTTTCGGTGCTGACAAAAGGCCTTAAAAATCGTGGAGGTGCAAATTGTGGTAGAGCAAAGATGGTTGAGGGCCTAAATAAGACTCAAAATCATCTGCATTTAACTTAACAGCTCTCCCACAGACTTCAAAGACTGCAGTTCCTGGTGTTTGCAACAAGAAGCAATCCTTCAGGGATATTTATTTTTTCCACCAGCCAGCACCTTTAATAAACTAATATATTAGTGACATCTCTCAAACACTATCTTGTCTCCCAATTAGCTGCCTTTCCTGCCAAGAAGACCCCTGCTGCATGTTCATTGTGAGTGTGCTAACAGTTCATAATGCTGAATGGTTTGGGATAAATTAAGCAAATGAATACTCAAGGAAAAAAGAAAAGCACCGTATTGATTTGTTGTCTAGACATAAATGTATCTGCTAACATATTGCAGACATTATTCAAAGCCAGGACTGGCTGGAGTAAGTGGAGTCAGTTTTTCTGCTGGGGAAAGGAAAACACTGAGAACAATGCAGCTTATTAAATAAGTGTAATAAATTAGATGCTAATAATTAAACTAATTCTCATTAACACTTTCGGCAGTATGCATGTCAGGAGAGAAACAGTAATTTTGCCAGTTATTACTTCATTGGTCGGAAAAAGTTACATGCATTACATTTCATGAAATATTCAGAGCGTTATTTAAGATTTGATTTACATAAAATTTATAAATTCTGTATTTGACTGGAATGCTATTTCAATAATAGCAAGACGATTCGCTTTATTTGACTAAAAAAAAATGAAAATGGTTATTTGAAGCTTTGGAACTCTGCTTAATTTTTCATAGAGATAAGGGGAAAAGATAACTGCTTACAGAAATAACAAACCATAATAAACTGTACTTTTAACATCTTGAGTTCAAGTACTGGTCAACTTGATCTAAAGTGCTATAAGGCAGGATTTTTTTTTTTTTTTAATGAACTTAGCTGATCTGAAACATCTGTTTCTCACCCTCCCTTTTCCTGCTTCTTCCCCCCCATTCTCTCCTGAACTTCAAAAATAATTAATAAAAATTATTCTGCCTTCATATTTTGTTAACCCTGGTTCCACAAGGGTTACAACACATGCAACAAAGTCATTTGTGGGGAGACCCAGAAGGTCACTGCAGCACCAGCTTCTCTGACACTTTAAGCTAATTCCACCATAATGTGGTCGAGTGGTTTTCTGGGGAGGTTTCTTGTTGTTTTTTAAAATACTTTTGCAGTAGCAGCAGCTTTTTTCTTTTTTTTTTTTTTTTTTGACTTCCAGCAACTATTCCAGGTGTGCTCCTGCACGCAACATGCTGTTAAAATAACCCCATCAATAACCCCATGGTTAATTTTTTACATAGGATAAACACTTCTGAAGAAAGAAAAACGGCTTCCTTACATTTAGGAACCCCACCTGTCCAGCCTGCTGACCAGCGTCGGGGCAGACAAGTTGGACAAACTCTTTCAGAGTCTCCTGAGGATGATAGCGGATTGCTGGGTGTGAGAAGTATGGCCCAGGCTGTTGAATAATGGGTGATGTTGGAAAATGAAGAGTCGATGGTGTTGCATGTGGACTTGCTATAGGAAAGAAAACAAAGACGTTATATAGAGTTTTGCCTTTGGAAAATAAAACAATTTAAATCTGCCATAGTTTTATTTTTAGTCTTTTTTTAAGTTTTATTTTAATGTACAGTATTGTTTATACATCTGATCTTCACAATTAATATATTAGACCACATTGTGTCCTACACTCACTCCATCTATATCCTGGAAGCAAATGGAGCCAGACATTTTGAAGGATTTTCTTTATTTTTAGTGTACACGTACAAAGGAATCAGCAGTCCTTTGTGAGACTGGAAACTATTCATCACCTTAAAAGCCGCCCTCATCAATCAGGCAATAAAAAAATGTTTTTGGGAGATTAGGGTTGATTTAATTGACATTTCATGTAACTTGGATTTGCACATATGAATCCATTTTATATTGTACTGTAAGTGGTCGATAATTTAAAGATGGTCTAATGCTTCTTGTTGGGGTTTTTTTTCCCACCTCAGTTTAGGAACATTTATTTTAAGTAACGTGTTTTCATCTAATGAACATGCACAAAGTGGCAGGATCGTTTGGAAAATTACATTTACATTTCTCCTGAATAACGTTAGGCTCCAATCTTCAGCAAGCCCCCAGCTTGCATTCAGGGATGAAGTTTAATTTGGTGAATTTATGGGCCAACAAGCCAGCTGGAAAATGTACTCCAGAGAAGGTGTAGAGGTGTGATGTACACAAGCCCATTGGCAATGACCGATTTTACCCTCAGCTGATTTCAGCAGAACTACAACTGCAGCTGAAGAGCCTTTTGCTCTCCTACGTTACGTGACACCTTTGCCCAGTTCCTTGGCCTTCACAATATATTGGGTTGGACCCTCGTTAGCCGAAAGTGCTTTCCACTGTTAGTTGTCACCATGAGATAGCAACTGCTGCCACTTACAGTGCCATGAATTCTCCTTTTTCCCCTCTGAAATGAGAATTTACTCTTTCTTTAGAACAACCAATTCATCTGGTATGCACAAGGTCATCCGTAAGTCATAGTTTATGTCTCACAAAACAGTCATTGTTATGTTCCTGTTGCTCCCTTGGCGTGTTATCCCAGGAATCTTTGAAGGGTGTCCATGTGCATAGAGTACACTTGTACACCACATATAACCAATTAGATAAAGGTTATGCAAGGGAGGGAATATCCTACAGAAACTCCTGTGTTGGCTTTGAAGTAAATTAAATGTACAAGAGGGAAAAAAAAAAAGCCTTTGGCACTTTTGGAAAAATTGGAAAGATGCAGGAAAGTTAACTAAAACCAAACAGAAATGAGCAAATATTCATTTCATGATGAATGTTATGAAAAAACTTTGATTAAATAAAAGCCAAAATCTGCTTCTTACTCTTGTTCATTGCCAGTTTAATAATATGACACTTTATTAATAATTTTTTTCTTAAGCATTATTAAACCATTAGCAAACTCAAGAGCCTGAAGATGAGGATAAAACAAGTACTAGGAAGGAAACTACTGCATTATCCTGTAAACATTCATTAAGGCTTGGCTGGGCAGCACTTCTGTGTCGTTCCTTATTCACAACCGGAGAGGAATGATCGCTCTGACACCACCACCAAAAAGAGCTGCACTCATGCCAGGGGTGCTGGTATGGGATGGATATGAAGGTCTCCTTCTTGCCAGGAAAAGCTCCCCTTTGTCCATGTTAACCCCACAGTTCTGCTCCCTCTAATACTGTTCACAACAGAGAGAGAAACACCTACTAAATGTGTGGAAAGAAATGGGAAAATAACACGGGAAGAAAGAATGGAGATGAGGAGCCAAAAGACATGCAGCCTTCAGCTGTCTCTGGTGGGAGCAGATGGATATCCAGAGAAACTCCTCGGAAAACGTGGGCTCTACCTATCCTGTAACACCTAGATAGCAGGGCATGTGGGCTGAGCTGCAAAACTGTCTTCCCACAGCTGTGCCAGGTCTGCAACGCTGCACTTGGGAAAAGGAAACAAGAAGCAGCATATCCCACACTCCTTGTTATGGAAATGTTGACAGTTATTCCATGGCCAAGGCAAACACCTGTGTGCCCAGCCTGTTCAACCTGTCTGCACATCTGGCCTTATCTCCTGTGATTTTCACAAACCTCGTTAATTATTTCTCACTCACTTTTAAGACAAATAGTTTTGTTCTGAGTTTGCATCTTAAATCACAGCACGTCTGAAAACTCTTCAGATAAAGAACCCAAATCTTCAAAAGAAGAAATGAAGGTTGTTTTTGTGTCCCCAGACTCCTGGGAGAGGCTGCAACTTTGAAGTGTGCTATTAAATGTAGAGATAATGGGGGATTCCCCTCAGGAACTATGGGTGTCTCCCATGGAGCCAATTACTAAAGTCAACAGGGAATTAAACAGAACTAATGGCATCTGAATCGTTCGCCTCATCCCAAAATAGACCCCTGCCTTTGACTGGACTTCACTGGCCACACTCTCTGGCCCACTGGTGGATGTGAAGGGAACTCACTTCTCCAAGACAGGTACCTCCAATCTACCTTCATTTAGCTGAATTCCACCCGAAGTGGCAGCCTCTGATGGGACCTACACCAACCCCTGAGGCAGAACTGCTTTAAGGACACTCATGTCACACTCACTTTGCAAGCATGAAGGTATTGTCACCTTCTCCAGGAAGCAACAGTTATTTTAGAGCTCCTCAAAACATTTTGCTATGAATTGTAGTTCAACCAAAGTTGCTGGCAAGCTTTTTGATGACTACAGCAAAAATTTGTATTAGCACACAATATTTCTGTCTCTTTTTTAATATAAAACATATTCATCATATTCATCGTCTCTTTCTTCATATTGCCTTTTTTGTGTCGATTGGAATATCAAGGTAAAAGTGATAAATGAACATTTATGTGGCAAACACCTAATTAAGCAAAAAATTATGTTGAGATTTTAAAAATATTTTTTTAAATTTTCCTTTCAGTATCAGCTCTTTTAATATTATTTGAAATTGTTATGCAACTGCACTTTCCTTTGTACACATCTGGGAACAAACTCATTCCCATCCTTCCAATGGGTGAAAAGGAGGTAGAAATGCTATTTCAAACAAGAAGGAATAAAAAAATTGTACCTAGGGAGCATGTGGAAGTTCAAAGCTAGGCCCAAGACCACACTGTATTTAGTTTTTCCAAGGTATGGCTTTTCATTTAATAATTTGGAAAGATAAAAGAAATATTCACTGGAATGTAAGTAGCAGGTCTTTCTCTGTTGCCTTGTCAGGGTAGAAAACAAAGTGGAAATCACGTGTCAGTGATCTTCCCAAAGAGGGAGAGAAGAAAAATGAGTGCAGAAATGATCAACAATAATTCAGGAAGGCAAAGTGCTGCAAGAAGGAGAAAATGGTTCCTCTTTGGACTCTCAGCCAACTCCTCAGCACAAGCCTCCAAGGGCTTTCTGCTGATCATGGGGTGACTGGAGGAAGGAAACAAGCCCAAACAGGCACCAATCCTCAGTCTCTGCCACACGTTGAGATGGAGGGTCATTTTCTTCTTAGCATAAGAAGCAATGAGTGGAATAAGGATCTCCAAAGGTCTTGTTTTTGTAGCTTTTCACAGGGAAATACCAAATTTCTCAAGAGACAAAAGGAGGGGCTGTTTGATAAGAGGAAAAATACACTACTATTAAACTGATCACCATTACAAATGTGCCTTCCTGGTACTAGAGAATGGGAATTGAATGCTAAAGTCTAAAAACTGCTGGCCCGGATACAGACCATTACTCTGATGGTTGTGTTGTGGTCAGCAACTCTGATGAGTGCAAAGCTGGCTACTCAAACAAGTCCTGAGCAGAGAACACAACCATGTTTCCAAATATAGGGATCCTCATGAACATTTTTTACCAGTTAACGCATGAGAGGTAGTGGAGCAGGTTGCTGTTTTCCCTATTTAGCTCTAAAATGCCCCTTTGGTAATGATTTGCAGGAACTCTTAATAAAAATGATAAAGTCATTAGTTCCAAAACCCACACCTACAGTGATGCAAATGGTCCTGGTGCATGAGAAGAAGCTCTTACTACTTCTGATGGGACATTATAAGTCTCAATCAGTGATTGTAAATTCCTTGAGATCTTTAAATGGAAGATAAAATAGGTCTTTGTCTATTATTTATTTACTTATTGACTTATTATTTATGTATCCCTAAGCAGCTCCATCCTGCCAAACCATATTTCTCCTGGCGTCTTTTAGCCTGTGACATTTATGTTTTATTATTGACCTCAGTAAATGACATAATATATAAGTCCTACAACCTATGAAAAGAAGTGTATTCCAGATCAGAACTTCACTTCTACCTGCTGTAGGTATGGAGGAGTTGGGACTATCTGGCATTATTAAATCTGTTCTTTTGTGTGGGGGTTGGAGGCAGGAGTTATCCTTCCATCTCAAGGCAAGCATAAATATTTCAAAGCACACATGATTCTAATTCCATTGAAGCCAGTCTGAAACATCCCAGACTTTTTATTGAAAATGAGATGATAATGTATGGCGGCCTGCAACAGATATACCAGTATTTTAAAACTACTTCGATTGGGCCAAGTAATTATGCAGTACAGCTGTTGCGTGCTACACTGGATTCTTTTGGTGGTTTACGAGCTCGTGGTGCTGTGCAGTACAGAAGTCGGACGGTTTTTTGCAACGCTGAATTCAAACATCTGATTGTGCAGCTCTGTCTTGCCTTTTCCCATCTTGATTTGTAGTAGCCAATAACAGAGCAAGTAACCAATAAAATGAGCTGCACTCATTGATTAGGTGAGCACTGCAAATGGCTGAGGCTATGAAGAATTTTGGCTCAGTTGTGAATTCTGCTCAACAGAGTGATCAGATAATAAAGAGGCAGTTAATTTGAAACAGGTTATAGTCTTACTCAGATATTTAGTACCCTGGAACAAAGGAGCAGTCCCAATAAAGAGGGATGGGATCCTTGCTCCCGGGGAGCGCTCCCTGGTGTGGTAAAGGGCTTTTGGGACAGCACCTGCAGTGCTCCCATTTCTCCACCAGCACAGCCCAACATATGGGGGGCACATATTGATCCATCCACCTTCCAGCTCCTCTTCCAAAAATCCTTGCCAAGTCCTGATGACTGGATGAAATTTCTTTCCTCATGAAGTTGTTTGAAGTCTTTGCAAGGGTCATCTGGTGTTGCTCAGTGAAAGGCCACTACCACCCTGCACTCCAGGGCGTGTTGGGAGGCAAAATCACTGTTCCTTCACAGGCACGTGAGATCAGGCCAACTGTGCATCAGCTTCACTAGGGCACAATGCTCAGATACCTCCTCTATAAAGTGATAATTAAGTTTACTAATACTTCATTAAACATTGATCAGCCTTCCTAGAAATAGTAACATTAGAATCGTAATGAAACAGGATCGTTTTTATCAGCTTGTTTTCGAGGCCATTATAAATGCCTTCATTACAATTAAGAAAGTATTTTTTTAAAAGTCATTTCCCTGGAAATGTTAGAGAACAGTTTGTTCTTCTAGAGATTTCCACTCCAGGCTTCTAAGTTGCTTTAACTCCCTGTGTGCTGTAAGCTTTTTCCTACCATTCCAGTGATGCCAGTTCAAATTCTGTGAGATGGATCCCACCCTTTGTACCCCAAAGGTACTTATTCTGAAAATTGGCCATATTAGAGTACTAATTGGCTAAGCCACCATGCTGGCTGATGTGAAATGCTTTCAAACACCATGAAACAGCTGTGTTTATCGGAAATATGAAGAGTGACTTTTTAATAAGGAGATCTGGCAATAATCCAAATTTGTTGAAAGGAACTTACACTTCTGTGTATAATACAATACAAGAGGTAAAGAATGGAAGCCTAAAACAATAGCTTTAAGCCCACAGATTTTGGTGATGAAAGCTGTTACCCAAACAAGGAAAAAAAAATAATTAAGAAACTTGGGCTGGGATTTGCAAAGGTCCTGAGAGAATTCATTAACTGCTTTTGAATTTCAATGGGAGCTGCTTCCCTGTAACTCTTTCAGAGGTTTCTGAAAGTCCCCGTTTTTGTTACTGCCCATTAGGAACAAACTTTAGGGTGAGAAATGTGGACAAAGGACTTACACAGGTTAGCAAGGACTTGCCTCTACTTAGGCCTGACCAGTTCTAAGGCGAGACCTTTGAAGGGAATTCATGTTACTAGAAAACTTAAATATTGCTCAAGTCCCATAGTGATACCAAGGTGTTGTTTAGCAACATGTCTGTCAGGTCCATGGATGAGCTAAATTCAAACTGATCCCATCTCACATTCTCATTTCCAGTGACAAGGCTGGGAAATCATGGGGCTGGAGAACAAAAACAGGCGTTACCTTCTCAGCGCGAGTAAAATTTAGATATCACTGATATTTGCTGCTGCATGTAGACAAACATAGATGAAAACCTGAAAATATGATATAAACAGCTGACCAACGCAAGAGATATAAAAGTACCCTAAACAGGGTGGATGGAGGGTCTGTTCCTGTCCATGAACATCAAAAAGAAGGGCTGAATTGCAGAATAGCCATCTCTCTGCCCCAGAAGTCAAGTGCAGGTGGTCAGCTAAGCACTGTTGAAAAAACAGACCCACGGTCTCTCCAAATCAGGGCTGGCTCTCAGCCCCTTTCTGCTGCTCGGAGTGCTACAAGGCACCTGGGCTCTTTGTTCAGAAACACTCTTTCTGTAAGAAATTTTGCAGTAGCAAGTGGGAGGCAGAAGGACATTCTGCCAAGGCCCACGGAGTTCCTTGCAGAAGGAAAATACGCCCAAAGCTGTGTTTGAGCTCCGGGTTTCTTGGTGTGCTCAGGGCTGCCGAGTAGTACAGGCTGCTTTTGAAAACCTGTAGAGCTGAACTGAGCACTGGTTCCAGATTCTGGCATGGGCAGGAGGCCAGTTAAGTTCGCTATTTTGAGCAGATTGTTTTAAAACATGTCAGAATTCTGCTGCCTTTGGGAGATCAGAATACTATAGAATTGATTACATGGAGACAGAAATAAAAATCGTACCTATGGAAAGCACTCCTCTCTTCCAAGACTATAGCTAGAGGTCAAAAAACCCCTAATTCAGCCTATTTGTAGAATTCTCCCATCACATCAAATGCTGTCAACTTGTGCATATTATTATTGCTTTTAATACACACAGTGTATTCTCATATATTCTCACCGTAAGATAAAAACTGCTTCTAGGAGAATATATCATGTCTTTCTTATAATGAAATGCAGTTGATAAGTTTACAATAGAAATGTAAATTCTCTTAAAAACTACAACCTTTATGTGTGTGATGATATAATTCTGCTTTGATACTAAAAAGGGCATGGTAATGGAATCTGTGACTTTGGAGTGATATATTGCTGTTAAGTTAATAGGACTCCACATTCCCATTTCTAATATCAGTGTTTTTTTCCCCCCTTTCATTCTGTAGATGGTAAGCTGATACTACATAAACATTGTTAAAGCTATAGTTCCACGCTACAGTAATTCACTTAACTTTAACATGATTTATGGTTCTGTCAATAGAGGAGGTTGAAAATCCAGAGCTCTGATGCTTAAACATGGGTCCCATATTTAAAGCAATAATGTGCTTTTTGTGTGTTTCTGAAGCTAGAAGAATTTAGCATAAAGCAGAGATAAAAATATTATAGTTCACTGCACTGTTTAAAGCACACAGTTTAACTTCACGGATACATCAAAGACAGCAAAGGAACCGAATGCAGCGTCAGGAACAGCATGGGCAAAATATTTTGTTCCTGCAGCACTTTATTTTTACATTATTTTTTAGGGATGCATGAAATCCTATTAGTATTTTTAACACTCCCCGTTCTTCATTCTTTTGCTCAGTTAGATCAGCTCCTTTTGTCAGGATGAGTTTAAATCTGGGTCCACTGTGTTAATCACCCCCCCTTTCTTCTTTCTGGCACTTACCCTCCAGGCATTTTGCCTCTTTAGGAGATTAAGCGACCAAGTCATCTTGTTGCTCTAACATGTCCTCACTGGAGCAACATATTAACACAACTCCACTGCAAAAGAGCCCTCTTTAGAAGTTTGCTGCAGGGATGACAAATTAACCCAGCATGGTGTCCCACACATCTATCTCGGTACAAATTATTAGTGTAATAGAGCTTTTAGTTATGCATTTATCTAGTAATTATTGAACGGTTATACAAAACGAAGCTGAGCAATCACGGCCCTTTATGAGGCGGGCTCGGTGGGTGGTCTTACAGTTAATTTAGGATAGGACTGTCTAAGCAGCTCACTCACACACAAATTAGCTCAACAGCCTGCTCCTTTAAATATTTCCTATGTCACAGGCTAACTCTTTACAATACAACAAAGGTAGAGTTTTAATTACACGGTCCCTAACTTTTGTTTAGCTGAAGCTTTAACCGTTTGCAAGCCTCCCCGGCTGCCCTCCCTGCCTGGGTACGGCCGCCAGTGACAGTTTGGGGATCGTGTCATTGCTAAACCCTGACCTTGAGGCCATCTGTTGGGAAACTGCTTTTCCTTCAGCGCCAGATTATTCCAAAGTGAGCGGAGAAAATCAAAATCTTCCCCTGCACAGTCAGCTGTCCTGACGTCCTGAACTGGAACCTGTAAACTCATCTGATGGCCGGTGTCGCGCTATTTGCGGCTTCATCTCAACTTTCTCACCCTTGTAGTGTAGCTCTCTCCTCTTTTGGCCCTCTGGCATGACCATCCCTTAATCTGAGGCGTCTGTATCAAAATGAAGTTGCACCACTTTGCTTTTGTCATAATTCAAAGGAAATTAGAAGGTTAAACCAGTGTGCCAGCCGACAGCATCGAGGAGCAGCCACTGAGAGTCGTAGAGAGCAGGATATTACAAAATGTCTTTTTACCCTGTGCAGCAGGAATTACCACTTTGATTCACTTGAAGCTGGCTGACAGGACAGCAAACAAGCACTGATACTTTGGTGACCCAGTGGAGAATTTAGATAGAGAAGGGCACAGTATCTTTCCAGATAAGTGACATAAAGTTTTTGCCACTTTGGCATGAACAGAAAGTACTGTCCTGCAGTGTTACCCTGGCAGGCCTTGTCCTGATAAAAGTTTCACTGGCAATGGTAATTATGGAGAAAATTCATTTAATGGGGAAACTAGTTGACTTTCATCCCTTCTCTTTCTGCTCACACAACCACTTCCTCAGATTCTTCCCTTTGTGCTGTATTTCTTGCCTCTTGTAATTGTGTTTCTCCTTCATTTATCTTCCTAACATACCATCTCATTGTTATTTTTTTTTCTTTCCTTGCCTTTTCTTCCTTGCTTTTTGGCTTGCAGGACCCACACTGTCATATTCCGTGGAAATGCTTGAATGCTCTGCAGCACAGGCTGCTGTACATCCTGGCTTTACAAGATTGTGGTCAATTTAACGTTTAGCTCCAGATATAAAGTCACTAGAGTGTAAGTAGCAATACATGGAAGCCTAAAACCACTTATGTAAATAGTACTGCTGTCACCCATGGTATTTAAATCCTTCACTGTCTGGTAAAAAGTTCAAGTGGTCTGGGAAACTCTGTGAGATGCCAGCAATACACGATGGCTTTGCCGTGCTGGAGTGCTGTGGTGAGTTACTCTGACCACCAGATGATCTAATTTGCAGGTAACAAAAGTATACTGTGTAGGAGTGAGAGATCTGAGTGCTCGAATGTATTTGAAATAAATTCTAAAACTGATAGTGATGCTAAAGCCACCCTATAGGTGATCAATTTACCATCTGCCAGGCACTGAATCCCAACCACGCCGGTCCAGAGAAGACATATGGTGCATTCATAGAGTCATGCCCAAAAAACTGCCATCATCAAGTGAGGCTCCATGAATCACTTTGCTAGCTTAGCACCAAAGAAACTTGGATCTTGCCACCATCTGTTGGAACTACTGAGGAGTCACTGAAGCATTGGCATCCATGTGCCAGCACTCACTGCACATCTGGTCCGTTGGTCAGCCAGCTCAGATCCTCTCTGCTGGCTACTGCCCAGCTGGGCTGAGCACTGGCAGCAGCACCAGTGCAGAGAGGAGCGAGTGCACAGCCTTCCACAACACAACAGAGCATCCAGACGATGTAATGAGCGCAGAGGTTTCCCAACTGGTTCGTTGGATGGAGCACCTCAAAGCCAAGAAAGCCTCTGAAGGATCTACTCCTCCACCAAGGAAGTTTTGTTTCCAAAATGACTCATTGTGGGGATCACTGGGAGAGGCCCTCAGTATCCTGGGATACCCCAGCAGAAGATGTGCACTGTGTTCTAAGAGATGTTTGGAAGCATGTGAAAGATTTGGGAATATTCCTGAGAAGCTATAAATCACTGGTTGTCAGTGACAACACCTGCCATGAATAGTCTACAGCGTCTTCTCTCCTGTCTATTTTGATCAGGCTTTACAAATGTGTGTCATACACACACCCAAGTGATAAACTTGCACATATGAACATGAGAAGGAGATCGAACCTTCTTATGATCGTTCGGTTGGCTGAGGAGCTCACTCTGATGGTGACCTACTTACTCACAACTCTTCTCTCTCTGAAAACTCTCTGCAGGCTGGAGATCTAATCCTGCTCTTTGTTTTCCAAAGACCCCTCAGAACGATCTACCACTGACCATTTCCATAGTTCACGTGTATCCAAGGACAATTTATCATGTGTGTGCTATATGATGCCCATAATTTCTGCAGAGGTACAACTTCCAGTAACTAGTGGTGGATATGAATCCCTCAGTTATGAATGATGAATCCCTTCTTATATGATTGCATTGTATTCTTTATGTTGCTACTTTTGATACCTGAAAAGCTTCTCTCTTGTGCTTGCTGTCCCTAAAGTACACTGGAGGCAATGGGATAAAGAACAAAGCTGGATTTGCAGAAAATAATCCATCTCAGTATATTAACCTTTACTAACAGAATGATTGTTGTAGCAGAGAAACAAACACAGCCAGCGTGCTGTGGAAGAACACTGAGGAGCAATATCCAAAAAGAACAAAGAATGAAGTCTGAGAGAAGATTTTTCCAGGATGATGACACTTAAAAGAACCATGGCTGGATTCAGAGGGATTTTTTTTTCCCTGAAAGTCTGTTAATACTTCTTTTGTGAAAAATCATAAAATAGAAGATGCTCCTAAATGATATTGCAGAAGAATGATTTTGGTTAACCTGTTTGGAACGATGAGGATTAAAAGCTGTGTTACCTCTTTACGGAGTTAGTAGACATCTCTTTCCCAACAAACAAAATGTGGGACTGCAAGAACTGTATCTGCTCTTTCAACTTCTGGCTGCCATTGAATGTTCTTCTCACATAGCTGATGGATATTCCCCAGTGCACAGAAAAAGTCTTGTGAAAACAGACTGCAGATGAGAGTTACACAAAGCCTCACCAGTGAGACATTTCCTTTCTCAACTACACGAAAATCCAAAACACAGGGGGTGTAAACAGGGGCAGACAAAGGCAGTCAGTGATCTTAAAAAAATTAGTGTGAGGTAAAATGTAGCTAAATAAAGAAAAGCCTATTAACTAATCAATCAACAACCCAAATCTACAAGGCTGAACTTCTGAGAGACAGGAATTCACCGTCAGCTGATGTGCACTGAATAGAATGTAAATGGAAGCTTCATATTATTCATACTTGTATCACCAACTATCAAGGCTTTTAAAAGAAGATACATGTGCCAGATAGCTCAGATACAAATTTCAAGGGAAATCTGCACAGAGCTGAGATGCCTAAATATCTTCTGAGGATCTAGGTGTGTGTCTAAGGGTAATGAGTAATTTTCATGGATTAACCACAATAGATCAAACTACAATAAGTAGATTTAACAAAGCACAAACCCCCATGAAGTACAAGTCTGACCTTGCTTCAACTTTGTGCAATTCCACCACTTCTCACCACATCACCTGGACTGTGCAGACAAAGAGGCTCCTCTTGGTTTATGCTGCCCTCAGTAAAACCACACTGATGCCAAACAGACATTTCCAAATAATTTCTAGGATGAGTTGCTAATATGCCTTTTTACGCTTCAACATTCGACCAATGCCTTCATAATCTTCTCTAAATGAGGCAAAATTTCATAGCAGAAAGAAACATGTCACAACCATTCATTCCTATTTTTGTATCTTCCAAAGAGGTTTGTAAGAGGATTCATTCATTTGTGTCTCTCACTGTGCCCAAGTGAGTTCCTTTTCAAATGTGAACTGGGTATTGCATTTAGTTTTCTAGGCTAAATGCAAATGCATCCTTCTAACACAAATGTATAAGCACATCTAGACCCAGAGGACATCTCTTGGACTTGGAAAGTCAGTCAGAAGAATACTGGGAAGAAAACCAGCCAAAGCATTGCAGGAACCAACTTCAAAGAAGTCCCCTAACAAGGCGATTCTTCGTCGCACTGACACCAACAGCACAAGAATAAATGACTGGCAGAAGGAAAGCCACAGTGCTGGAAGACAGGCGTGGGTCAGAAGTGATGGATGGGTCCCTGTCTCCAGCAGTTGGACTGAATCAACGTGACGAATGGACACAAGCAGAAGACACTTTCTGCAACACATCCTGTCCCTTTCCCCACCCTCTTCAAATAAAACCCCAAGCAAGCCCCCAGAAACCAGCGGTTCCACTGTAGGCACTGCTGAGTGGTCTCCAGGAGCTTGCCCAAGCAGCCCAGCCTAACAAAACCAAACTCCAGACACCTAAACCCTCCAGGTTGTCAAGGTTCTGAGCACAGCCTCTCGCTGGGCGGGTCACAGGTGGCGATGGCTTTCCGTGGAGAGGCGCTAGGATGGACACTGGTGCCGTGGCACATGTTTAAGCTGCCTGGGGGCTCTTGGGTAAGGCCTCACCTCTGGGTCCTGTAATGACAGGTCGATGGTGCTGTGTGAAAGCCGTTCCAAGGGAGGAGGTCTGCGAAGGCGAGGGACTGCTGAAACCAGACTTCTCTGACTTCTTTAATGTAGTTGGCGATGGCATTCCTGGCAAGAATGATTGATAAGTGCAATTTAATAATGCTAGGTCATGGAACGACAGCCTATGCATTGTGAAAGGGGGTGCAGAAGCAGCTAGACACACTTAAAGGACAAATGAAACGAACGCAACAGCAAGCTGAAAGCTCACTTTTATTTGTGGTCTTTTTGAAGGCAGAAGCAGCCATGGTTTGCTCTGAGCCATGGGCACTAAAAGGCAGCCATATTTTTCTTATAAATCTGAAATATGGATAAGATGCAGTTTATTATTGCTACTGAAACCTACTCTGCTTTATTTTTAGAAATCTGTAATAGCTGGAGCATTTGGATTTTTACAGGCTTTTTATGAGTTCTGTCTTTCACTCGTTGGTTTGGTAGATTATTGCAAATGGATCTTTTAAATGTGCTGCACGACTCATGGCACAACTAGAGAATGAAGTTTTGAGTTCAAAATCCGCCTCCCCTTACTCTCTTGACTTCAAAGGTATTTGAAAGTAATATATTTATGTGGTTCCCCTTTGCTTTCAGATTTTTTTTTTAAAGGGTGAATGGTATTTGTGTCTTGATATTAGAAGCCACACTGGAATTATTTCAGAGTTGTTATAATGCCCTTGAACTATATCAAAGGCTTCCAGTGAAAATCAGAGTTAAGTTGTCACTGGGTGAAACCTCTGACATGGACAGCCAGAGATGGTGTGACCAGTTGGGTATAAGAATAACTTCTGTTGATGTCATGTCAAGCCCTTGGCATCAAAGAAATTAGTGGGATGAATATATTGCAATAGGCTCTTAAAATCCAAGATTTTTCTCTGTATGGTTGTTGCCCAGGTAAAAGAATATGTAGATGAAAAGTATTTATTGTGTCTTTACTAGTCGCTATATTTTTGCATTTCTGGGTATTGTTAAATCAGAACATATTCTGAAAACTCTTAATTTCCAGTATAGACAATCCATCAGGTATTTTGCACATCCATAGGGATAGAACAAAGGTGCAGAATGGTTGAGATTTCAGGTCAAAATATCAGATAATGTGGAAGTTGAACTTCCACTAGTGAAGTCATTTAACTTTATTTCCAGCTTTGTATTTTATAGAATTTAATTGTTAAAAAGTAAAGAGAGAGGGAGGCCTGGACAATATTATCTCTGGGCAATATTATTAACTTTATATTTAATAACACTAGTTTTATAGTCCCTGAGATGCTGATTGCAATAAGCAGGAGCCTTCTTGTTCTTTATACGCTGCACTGCTGGGTCTTAATGGTTTCAGTGAGGCTTTGCAGATATTTCTGAAAGTTAAATAAAGGGAATGGTTTGAGTTCCAGTGTTGTACTTGCAGCTTTCTGCCTCAAAACTGTTTGCTACAGGGTTTGCTGTTGTGGTAGCTTTTTCCTCATGGCAGGAAAGGTTACAGACTTAACCTTTTAAAAATCAAAGTTTAGAACTGATTATTGTGCAGGAAAAATATTGGGTTGGGGTTTTGTTCCCACATTGGTCTTAAGGACTTTGGAACAGGGACAAAAGCAAAAATTGGTTCAGTTTGGGGAGAAGAAAAAAAAGGAGACTGAACTAAGGTGTTTCAATGAACTATTCCAATGCAGCCTGAAGAATTTCTGCTCCAATGGCTTGTTGGGATGTGAATTAATTATTGAATGTCCACATTCAATCTAAGGCCACTCAAAGGAATTAACGGTGCTGGTGAACGAGATTCTGATGGAAGGACTGGGGATGGAGACACCAAACGAGTGTCAAACCTGGCCCTAAGGGTAAAATATCATGGACAGTCCAAGTGACCACATATGCACAGGGAAGGTCACATAAAATACTCGAGCATGTGAGTGCTCCAGCTGCAAGGCTGGGCAGCCCACGAGCAGGAATCCAGGTGGGACATGAGTTACCTGTGCCCTGGGGAAGCAATGGGAGGAGCAAAATGAGTAACATCTCCAAGACTTTATGGTTCAGCTGAATCATGAGTTCCCTGCTTTCCCCATGTTCTCAGGCTGCAAACTCTCTTCAGGGTTAGGGGAAAGCCAACAAAGCTTCTAAAAAAGTGAAGCAGTTTTTCTTTTGCCCTTGTTTGAAAAAACCTGCATGACTCACCCCAGTCATGGGAGGGAGAAGGGGCAGAGAGGCAGTGGGAAATGGTTTAAAGCTGTAGCAAGTTCATCTGATTGTGTCCAAACCCTGGAACTCGAGGAGCTACAACGAAACTGATGAATGACTTTAAGTGTGGCAATGCTGAGCAGCATCAAGTTCACATGGTGATGGGTTTTCATGTCAAAATAGAGATTTTAATGTGACACTATGCTGTAAAATTGAGTAGAAAGGCAAACTGAAGCACTACTTTTGTTCCGTTTGTTTGTTATCATTCTGATTGCAGTTATCATCGAAAGCTTGGTCTATTTATTTATTTATTTCAGGGTATTTTGAAATGTATTGGTTTGGAACAGTCCAACTACACCATGTTTTTGTTTTGTTTGGGGTTTGTAATGACACATTTTATTTTGAGTGATCACATCCATCAGATCTCAAGAAAAAAATGGCTGCTTCCTAGTTCAGAAGAATATGCAAACAGGAGCTTAATTACATCACTTAATATTGACCAAGAGAAAGGAGAAGATGAGCTTGCCAGCTCATTTCCAAAGCATGTTTTGTCCTTTAAGAGGGGAGGGTATGACAGAAAGTTAGGCAGTGCAAAGCAATTAGCATCATTCACATTTTATGTTGCGCTAGCATGGTGCTCTAGCAGCAAAATTCAAACATTCTTTGAATGGGTTAATAAAAGAAGAAATACAGTCGGCATGCAAGAAAAAGGTTTCCAAGAACAAGCCAAAATATGTCCCATTCTTCTAAATTTATCACAGCCATGTCACATTATCCTTGAGACTGCCAGGAATGTCAATTTTTTTGCAATTTTAAAAAAATATCTCATTTAGCACCATATGTTTGGTTAATGTGCCTGATATATCCTGCGTATTCTTTAGTCCATCCATTTCTAATACTCATTTTCTTCTTTTTTTTTTTTCTCCCTTTGCTGAGCCATATGTTACGATGCTGGTCATTCTATCGAAGCTCCTTTCAGGAGCTGAGAGTGAGGGAACTCTGGTTTAATCACCCAGAAAAACTTTGAATGCTGCAAGTCTCACTGAGGTGAGCAATCTCAGCACTTGAGTGAGTTGTAGGTGCCTGGTGCCTATGAAAATCAGGCCACTTTTGAGATGGCACAGTGTACATTAACAACTACAAGGCAGGAACTAAGGTAAAAGACTAAATATGGAATTAGGTGTTTAATTTTTGGCACCCATGGTTGAGACTCTTGGCTAGTTTTAAAGGTCTTCTGTTTCATGTCTAATGAGTTTTAACATATTCAGCGGTCCCCAGCTCACAGCATCCCCTCCTGTGTTGCTCAGGGATGCAGGAAATTAAAAAGTTAAAGCTGCAGGTACCCTGAGCAGAGCTGGGGATGCATCCCAGGAGGAGGATGCTGCTGCCTTGCACGGCTTTCCTCAGCATTGTTCCCAGGAGCCAACGGATATTGGGGACCTCTGTACTGGAGACCAGATTTCAGCACTTCACAGGCCCCCAAGGAAAGGGTAGTGCCAAGTCTAAAGACACCTCTGAGTCCCTGCTCTCCTCTCTCTGCTCTCTGGTGCAGGGCAGCAACAAATTACAACATCCCCCAGCCCGTCTCAGCTGCGCTGGCCGGTGAATAGGGAATGGAGCCAAGGATCCTCCCCGTTCCCTGCCTCTTTCCATCCATCTGCTCTGAGCAAGGAATAAACAAGAACAGCCAGAACACAATGGCTGGGTAACCCAGGTGGGGTTTAAGTGTGCTCCTTGCTATTCTGTGGATAGGACTGTTGTCCAAATCACAGTCACACCTGGCACTTTTGGGAAACACAGATTTCAGAATACAGGTCTGAGTCTCCTCTGAATGTTATTTAGAGTGTGAGAGAAGAGAGTCAGACTTCGACTATTTTCATCTTATGGCAGCTTTTAACTACAGGATAAATGGAAAAGTTAATTGCTAAATTAAAAAAAAAAAAAGAAAAGAAAGGGATTTATGGCAAAAAACGCAGATGGAAGCCTGAGTGGGTGTGTTACTTTAACTTACTGTACTTATGCTCATGTGATTCTATATGTATACCAAACATATATGGTCTTAGCCTGCTCCCGTTAATATGAATCCATTTTTTTCACTGGACAGAGGGAACCAGGTCAAAGACCATGATGGTGCTAAATGGAACAAGATACGCACTTTCGTATTTTTCTTCCAAAAGGAAATGTTAATTTGACATCGCTTTTTCAGTTGAAAAGAATTTTAATTGCAGTACACAACAAGCAGAAAATTCAGACAACAATAATCTTGAAACTGTTAGCAGCATTATATTTCTATCGAGGAGTTTGTGTGCCTTTTCAACATTAGAGCTTTCTGAATTTTCATTAATTCGGCATTTCCCTAAACACACAAGTTATTTTGTTCATTCCACATCATGCATCACACCCTTCTGCTCAATGCATAATGCAAGCGTAAATGGGATCCTCGGCCTTGGGAGACTCTGGTTACTGGAGCCATTGCATGGATGTTGAAGTCCCGCAGACTTTCCAAAACTCTGCGCTTCGCAAACCTCCAGCCCAAGTTTAAGCAGTGAGTGCACAGGAATACTTCATGTTCCTCATCTTCTAAGGGGCACTGGAGCACTGTGGTGGGTTTAATTCCTCTACCTCCTTATGTTTGCCAGTACTAGAAACGCCCCACGTAAGAGTCTTCCTTGAGTACAGCTAAAGGTCTTCAAATGTTCATGTATGAGGCTGATATATATTTAAATGGACCAGAAAATGATGTGTGAGAATTGAATGCACAAATCCTTCCCAGAACAAATAAACATCTGTGAACCTCTTTTCCGTGTACCTACACACCTACCTAACAGAGGGTCTGAAATTAGGATTAACTTTGATGGAGTGAATGGAGTCACAGCAAGAGGAGGACAATTTCCCTTCTCCCCAGATCTATATCTGTATCTGTATCTGTACATCCATCCAATTTCACTTGATTAAATACTACCATTATTCTGACTGCACACATCTCACACAGAAACTCCATCTCACATTGGTAGACCAGCTCATGTTCATCTCCCAAGACAACTTTTGGATAATCACCCCAATATTCCCAGTAGCTCTCTGCCACTAGACTCTTGATGGAGATTTCGTAACAAAAGCTATGAATGAAACATGGTCTGGATCTTCCTTCTCAAGGCACACTAGGAAAAGGAATCACGGAAGCTCAGGTATCACCAGGGGGACCATGAACTCGACAACATGCAGAACAAACAGATGACACAGAAAAATGAGTTGGCTGTTGAAGAGAAAACTTCATATATATGAGAGAATTTTTCAAGGAATTTTCATCCTTCTGTGCAAATTACTCCAGCAAATTTCACTGAAATCAGTATCAACAGAAATGCTGATCAGCTGCTATTTTTTTTTCCTGGGGAATTCTTAATTTCAAGCTTCTTGAAGTGTTGATGGCTACGCTCCTGCCAGCCATAGTAAGTCTGTTCTACTTAGTGCTGAGCAAACTTTGTCATCAGCCGAGATACAATCACACTAACTGCCATCCATCAGTTTACTGTATTAATTGCTCCAGTATACACAAAATACAACACAGATGGAAATTCACTCATCCTAATGAAGTGCTCTTTAGTTTCTACCGTTCTGAACGGATACTGGCTCCCCTGGTTGCATTCAGAGTTGCCATGATCACTGATTAACTACCTGCCAGCGGAACACCTCGCTTCACAAGGCTAAATCCAGCTTAATAAACAGTGATTTTTACAGAAGAAAAATGAAAGCTCCCCCTCTATCCACTTATCAAACTGCTGCATATGCATCACCAACACACACAACCAGTTTCCTCAGAACCCGACATCTGACAGATCATCAGGAAAACAGAGCTAATCTATCCGTACCCATCAACATCGTATCACAGGTGACTGCCAGATACTTAAGAAGCCATCCAAAAGAAATGTCACAACTCTTTTTCAAGACACTACAAAAGAAATGTTCCAAATAAAATAAAGCAAATGCACGTACGAGTAAATGAGCCAAAGAACTTAATAAAAAGAGATTGATTAAAATGAGGACCAGAATGTTCAAAAAGGACTGAGGGAGAGAGAGAGAGAGGTGCCAAAGGCGCATTAAATGGATTCAATGGCTTGAGGTTTTAAATGCTTTTGGACTCCTCAGCAATTTTTTAGCTAAAAATGATAATTCCAGTTAGAATCAAAATTCTGATGTCACTTAGGGAAAAGGGAGGTTGAAATTTCTCCTTCGTAAATGAGCACTCATCCATTTACAAAGAGGAAATATCAGTTTGTAGTGATGGAAAACCTTGCCTACAGAATTTTAAAGCCCAGCATTACAATATTCCCCATTATTTTAAAACTCTACTGCATTAAAGTCTGCCTTAAATTGTTTGGTACAGCATTCCCATAGAGTGTGTTACCTCATCTGTTTGTATCTGTGTTTACAGCATCGTCTGGGTTGTTTTAGATAACTTAAGTCAGGCTTCATTCCTGCTCTGTCACCCAAGCAGTTCTCTCAATAACTAATAAACTAGTACTCAACATCTTACCAATTTCTTCAAAATACATTTTTTTTGAGTTTTATCTTTAAAAACTTTAATGAGAAGCGTAATAAACAGCAAGGTAACAGTTTGATATCCCCCTTGATTTAAGGTTAGCTTTGACATCATTTTACATTGTATAAATACATGTTTCAAGAAGAATAAAAGAAAAAAAAAAGTCTAATGACGTCTGTAGACATCTCATCTAAAATTCATGACTACATTTGTTTCATTTCAAATGCTACTTGAGAGTTTTTCAGCACACTTGGCAGATTAGATGTAGCAGCAGGGACAAACTGCAGCCATCCATAGGAGAATATACCTTTATGTGGGTGCTTTGGGGATGGAACATCTATAGCTGCAAGGCAAAAAAATGCCATCATAAATTTGGATGGCATTTACAAAGCCCTCTAAAAAGTCTTTGCATATGATTATAGCTGAGGTATGATATTTTTGCAAGTAAAAGACCCAGAATAGATTTATGTTTCAACTATATCTTCCTGAGATGCATATGGATCCTAAACTGCAAGTGATACTAAAGGGAATTTTAGTAACTGAAGAGGATGGAGTCAAATTTTCCGTGTTTATTTATTTATTTATTTAATTTCCTCCAAAATCATTTGCTCATTTTTTGCATGTCATCGAACGATCATTGGCTACCCAGGTCATATATAACAATGATGGCTGTGGAACGCCCCAGGCATGAGATGGAGATGGGTAAATATGCAGATTTTTTTGACTTGTGACCTCAGTTACTGCATGGCAATGTTTTCAAATGACTTTTATGATGACAAGACTAAGTTTGGTGCTAATATTGGTTTTGAAGATTTAATCGGTGTACACTGCCACTGAACATGTGCTTTAATTAATAAAAGAGCTGTGGTCAGGATTGAAAAAAACTCAGGTGATTTACCACTGACTGTAAAGTCACCTGACTTCCGCACAATTTGAGGTGAAGAGTTTAGAGGTTATTCCAAAGAAAGAAAGTGTTGCAAACTGAATTCATGTGCATTGTACCAACGGATTGATAATTTGACAGGTCAGGAGTGTACTCACAGAACTGTTCTGTTTTGCTGTCCTGTGGTTCTTAGGGTTTTTACCATCTGAGTCTGACAGTCATGCAACTCAACAGTCATCTTATTTCTCCATAACACCAAAAATAATTTGTAGGTGACCTACTGCTGCTGTGCTCTTTACTGGGACGTGTTCGTTTCCAGTTGCACACTGGTGAGCACGCACAGGAACGGCACTGGAGATCAGCCGCCAGCAGTTCCCAAATTGCTTTCCAACAGGTCAGCTCTCAGACCGATGAAGAAATCAGCCTCACTTTTCTGCGTTCCCAGTGGCTTTAGGATTTTTGGGAGGGAAGGCAGAGCACGGCAGTTTGGCTTTGGCCGCATTTCCAGAGGAGCCGTGGATGGCCACGCTGCCCGCAGGTCTGCTCGTGGAAACTGCCCAACACCTCTCCCAGCCACTGAAAACACACCTGACAGAGAGGCAGAGGGCTCCCAGGGAAAAATCTCCCCGCAAGTTCCATAAAAACAGGCACAGGAAGGGCAGAGGTGACATGTAAGTGCTCCCTCCAGCGCTGTCACTCCGGCAAAGTGCTCAGCACCAGCTCTGTCCTTACTAGACACAGGAGAATCCACACGAGAGGGACACCTGGTACCTCCCCCCCCCAACCACCACGAAATGTCTGTGCACCGAGAACAAGAGCATTGGCATTGTTTGAATAAGCACACCCACCATGTAGTGCTCCACGGTGTTCGGGGTTTCTTAGATATCCTGATTTTATAAAAGAAAGTAAAAGAAGAAAAAAGAAACAAGGTGAGAGAGAACACTATCATATTTTGTAGCAAGCAGGATACTGTGTGAAATCTTGGCCCAGTGAAGTGATAAAGGGGAAGCGTTCAGTTTGCTTAAGGGAAAACTTATGAGCAAATAGTAAAATTACCGAAATACCACATTGCAGAAAATGGGTGCATTTAGGTTCAATTAAGCTGTAAAAAGGAAAATGGCACTTTAGCTTGCAAAAACGAAGGGACAGAGGGAGCTATCAGAGGCAACTTTACAAGATTTGTATGCATGAGGATGCTGCTTCACTGGACCAAGAAAGCTACAGTATGGGACAGGATTTTTCTTTTATCAGACACTTTGCTAGATAGCTTTGCCGAACCTCGGAAACTGCTGCTCTGGCATTATGAAATAATCCTACATAACTTGATCTCATGAGCTTAGGAACACAGAAAAATAGCCATGCCAAATCAGATTACAGAGATCCACCTAGTCCAGAACCCTCTCCCTGACAGTGGGAACTAATGGATGCCTAGAAAAGAGTAAAAGACCAGGGAAAGCATACGGTGATAATTCTCCAAAACACCCTCCCAATGATTTGTGATTCAAGGACTTCCAGGACAAAGTTGATATCGTGGTATTGAAGCTGCTCGAATCCAAATGCACAGATTTACAATCCCCCCCTCCTCCCCGTTTTTTTGGATTTCTACCCCCATGAGATTTCTACCAGTCACACAGAAAAGGTTTCACAGTTTGGTGCTGGCAAGTCCAGCGTTCTTGCCACTAACTCAGAATGAGCCAACAGCTTTCCAGCCCAATGATGTTTCGTGTTTAAGAGCATCCAACACTTTTTCCTACGTAAAAAAGTGACATGTGTGCTGAGGTGCTCTAAGTGTAAATACTTTGGGAGATTTGATTTCTTTTTTTTTTGTTGTTATTAAAAAAAAAAATAAAGCAAGAATCTGGCTGTAAATTGATATTAACATTTTTTCAGTATATGTGTAAAACACATGTTTTAGAAGAATAGAAGAGAGAAACTGTCACTCACTGGGAAGCTTTAGAGCTATCTGGCTCCCTGGGAAACTGCATGCAACTATTCTGGTGTCCAAGGGTTTGACCAGTGAGTTTCCTCTTCCTGCAAAGAATGAATGCAGAAGTAATAGAAAGTCTGAGGGGGGAGATTTTAGCAAATGGCTAAAGGTAATCCTATTCTGCCCACTCCAGCAGGTAGGAAGCAGGTGGCGGTGGTGGAAGAAAAAGGGTGGGGAAGGAGAAATGCCTCCACTGCCCTCCCAGCAGCTGGCACAGGGCGAGGCAGGAGGCTGAAGTGGGGGAGACCCGCACCCTCACAGCTCAGCCCTCTGAAATCCCTTTGTGGGGCCGCAGTGACATGCAACGATGCCGACAGGTCATCCCAGTCCCAGCACTACCACACAACGTCAGGACGTTCTGCTCTGATTCTCCGGGGTCTTGCTGTGACTCCCTTTCAGGACGGAGCACGGCTCACCGACACTCGGGGACTCGAACTCAGCACACTGGGCTTCATTAATGCTGCCACCAGCAACACAAAAATCCCGTATTCCCAGGCAGGAACAGTGGCTTCTTAAGCATCCTGCTTGATTTACTATATTCTTTTCAGGGGAGTTTTTAGAAAGTTTTCGTTTTCTAATCGAATTGCTGCCTGCATGTGAATTTTTTACTCGATTTCTAAAAAGAATTAGTAAAAGTGGGGACCTACAGAAAACCCCAACACCTTGTCCTTACAGTTTTGATGGCATATTGACTTTGTAAGAGTCTACAGGCAGGAGTGATATATCAGGGAGTCCCTATAACTTTAAAGCAAAAAATCAGAAAGTGATCGAAAAGTTTTATAGAGGAGAGCAGAAACATAATTTTAAGCCTCTTAAAATTGCCTGAACTGTGAAATCAAGTAATGAACACTAGAAAAGGATCTGTCAGCTGGAATCAAAGCTTAGACTAGTCAGCATTTTCTTCCTAAACCTTATTATGGCAAAGATTTTTCATCTCTCCACTCTGTTCAGCCCAACAAATAAACCGACTTGACCTCCACCTGTTACCCGGTGAAGTCCGCTGTCATCTCTGACTAAACCCTATTCTTTCCCTTCAAAGCCCTCAGCACCACTGAGAAGGTGGGAAGACACAGCTGTGCACTGACTCAAATTGATACCAGTTCATAACCAGACAGCTTTGCACAGTACAAATTACAAGCAACAGAGGAGGGGGGGGGGAGGAAATAAAAAAAAAAAAAAGAAAGAAAAAAAAATGTAGTGCCAATGAATTCTGGAAGGGGGCAACATTTTTCATCCATTTAACAATGAGATTTTCATAAAAAGAAGTTCTTTTTCATGTTTTTGTGTGTGATATTGTGGAGCAGCATTTGAGGCAAGAAACATTTTGCTTATGCCCTAACAATGAACCTGGGCTAACACCACATAGGAAGGACTGAAGACATAATGGGAGCTATTTGTGCTGCTTTTATATTTCATAACTTGAATGCATTAAACTGCTTCCAAGAGGTTCAGCTCCAACTGCATGAGGATTTCTACACTTCGGAACAAGTCACAGCTATATAACGCAACGTTGCTAAATTAAAAAAAATAATTAAAAAATTAAATATTATGGAACACAGAACAGCAAGATATGTCATGAGGAAACCCGTACAACTACAGCAGTCATTTCTTCAAATACATCATCGTGGCAAAACCATGTGAGACGCTTTCTAATACAAAGACATATCAGAAAAAGCCATTTCATATAAAGTTGGACTTCTCTGGGTGATTAATGCTACGTTCAACAAAGGAGACAGTGTCTGTCTAATTACATTAAATACTTATCTTCTAGGGATTGGCAGGGTGTTTCTGCTCAATGTCACTTTTCATGACAATGTAATGATAGATCCGTTTACTTACCAGTGCCATTAGCAAAAATTGTACTGTTTTCTCAACTGCCCTCATATCACGAAAATATTTGATTAACATACTGCAGCTTATCTAATACTCTAAGCAACATATTCTGCATAGTTTTCTCTCTATTAAAAGAACAAGATTACAGCTTGTAAAATTTTTATTACACTCACAGAAAAATAAATGAATAATGTGTGATATCGCTCAAGTATCTTACTAGTTCACAAAACAGGTTTATTTGATTTAAAATATTAACTTGTAGTTAAAATATTAAGGTTTGGGGGGAAACAAGCAAACAAACAAAGTCAGTACTCTGAGGCACTACTTCCCATCCAGACTTTAGTTATTATTTCCTTTTCATTTCAGCACATCTTTTGAAACTTTTAATACCTTAGGGGGGGGAAAAAAAAGGGGGGAAAAAAAAAAGGAAAAAAAAGCTTTCATTCCTTTGCTGAAAAATAGATATGGCCATCTCCCAAGTCTTTAAAATTCACCACATTGTGAACCGACTCTTCGGAGTTGTGCTACTGTGCCAACATCCAGCAAACAATAACCCTCTGGAAGAATGTACCCAGCCAAGGCAGTTTATATAGTAACAAGATAATTTCATAAACTTATATTGGAGAGCGAGGCTGTGATGTAACATTCTAGCAGGATATATCAGCTACCTGATATTTACTAACAAGGTTAAACTCCTATCTGTTTGTCTCAGCACTCTTCATAATTCACTTTTTAATGGATGGACAGGAAAAGTCAGCAGGGGATGGCACAGATCATTTTTGAAACAGGACGAGACATCTTATGGCAGTAGGTATTCCAAAACACGCTCTCCCTCTCTGTACCATCATATCAAGCCTATACTCAGCAACTACAATGCCTCAAATCCACTCATCAATCCTTTGGAGGGGGGTGGATTTCTATTTCTAAGTAAACCAGTAAACTTGCAAAACAAAGAATCCTGAGGAGGAGGTGACACTGTCAATGGGTACCGTGTACAGAGAGAGCATCAGCTCTCAGCTCCTTGGGATCACGTTCCTGTGCAGGACAAGGAACATGGGAAGCTGCCTTCCTTCCATGAGGAGTTAGGACTTCAACCCCATTTTGTTACAGCTCCTCACGCTGCCACGAAATGGCAGCAAGGACGTACCAAAATTGCCTCGTATTAGGCACAACTCGACATAGCGCTGCAGAATTAACCAAAACTGCTTGAAAATCCCTTGCAAGTGACTCTTGCAGTGAGAGGATGACACCGCAGCCAACTGCCACATATGACTCTCCAAATTAATAATGGATTTAGGATATTCATTCCCTGAGCCGCGAGGGTGCGGGGTGTGTCTGCAATTATCGAGATATAAGTCTGACACACATTATCCTCCTATCAATGTCATTTCCCTTAGTAGCCAACAGATTATCAACAGCTTTGTGATATTCCAGGTGTCAAAGAAGAATTAAAAACCACAACAATTGCACAAACAAAGGGACAAAAGATGGGATACGTGTTTCTGAGCCCTGCATATCAATTTAATATGTGCAGCTGACAATGATGCAAATGTCCTCGGGAGAGAGGCAGCAAGATCCGTGCCCAAACATACACACACCACCGTCAGCAAGATGGCAGGGAACAGAAGCAGTAGGATTCCCAGCCCAGGACACATGCCTCAGCAGGCAAAGCAACCCAACGAAACAATCCTCTGGTTGGGGAGAATTTTGGAAGCACCTGATATGGAAAAGGGCCCTAAACAAGCCAGATGGTACTTTTAGCTGGCAGCAGAAAGTAGGAGACAGCCAAAAACATTACAGCATTCCCCCAAGAGGCCAGCAAATCGATTTTTAACCATTTTTTTTTTAAAGTGACGCTATGAATATAAAAAATAATGTTTCGATGCGTTTTTAAATCACTAATTTTATGAATAATGCACTCGAGAAGGCAACAACTGGAAGAATTGAGAAAGCAATGGATTTTGACTTTCCCAGGGTGGTTGTATCTCTGACATCAGGTTTCTATTCAGTCACTGCCACTGTTTACTCGGAATTAAGTGCCAATTTTTGTTCGGGGTTTTCCACATAACATTAAAGAGGAAAATCCAGCAAAAGTAGAGAAATAGCAATGTGAAATCACAATAGTACAACAGCAGCTCACAGGACATGGGAGAAATGTTGTTAGCAAGACTGCTTTGTCCTCTTAAAACCTGTCCCCCCTCAAATTATTGGGTTTTTAGGTGATCATTTTTCAACAGAGGACAAACAATTTCCTTAACACTTGCAAGGTCCCATTTGGCTGGGGATTTGCATAAGACATGCAGCTGTTTGGGGGATTTTTTAATTTTGAGTCTCAAAATGGCCAGAATTTGCAATTGTGCCTGGATGACAGGAGTCTTTTCAGGAATCAATTTGATGTCAGATGTCGAGCCCTCCCTTTGACAGCCAGAAGCAGCTCCTTGCAGAGCACTTTTAGGTTTTGTGTGCCTGAGCGGTTTTCACTCAAGGAATGGAAAAGAGAAATGGGTTGTAAGGACTCCAAGGGTGGAGTGAGGCAGAGGAGTCCTGATCCAAGTGGGAATGACCATCACCCTTTGATTCAAAGCTCCAGCTCACACCTAGAGCTGGCCATGTTCCAAGGAAGCTCAATGATGATGTTTTACTTCCATTTACTGTTATTTTGGTTAAGAGCAAAGACAAGCCCTAAGACAGGGTTAAATCTGGACTACATCCAAAGTGCTTTTTCGTGTTCAGAGCAAGGTGGTGCATTAGTGTGCTGCATCACGGATAATACTCCTGGAGACCAACGTGGGCTGCTGTAATAAAACACTAAATACGAAGAAAGAGAACGTATTTTTCAAATCTCATTGATTTGAAATCCTTACCTGTTTTTTTTTTAATAAAAATATTTCCCTCCTACAGGTGGAACCCAAGACTTTGCCTACAGCTCTTGCTGATATCAAACACACCTAGTCCCATTCTTTTCCAGATTTCTGCTCTTGGAGCTGAGGAATGCTGGTACCACCTCACTTGGCTGGCTCTTGGGGGATTTAAAGACCTGCCTGCAAATCTCATTGAGGCAAATGAAAACTATGCACAAAACAGTAAAACAGCCTATAATTTTCCAGCTAATCTTAGCAACAGGATCTCTTATGTTATGCTTTTTGATGTATATCACACTAAAAATAGCAGTGGGCACTGATGTAACAGAAGAGCAAAAAGGATGATCTCAGCAGGGCTGTGCTGCAGCAAAGTGGGCAAACAGAGGTGGTGGATGTTGTGGATCACCTGCTCTTCCCTGAACAGGATACCAGTGCAATCAGAACAGAACTGTAGCCACTATACCTGCAAGATGTAGGCACTGCTGAGGTTTAAGTTCCTTTGAAGCTAGAAAGTGAAAGGATCCAAATATCATCCCTTCTTTAGGCTCTGTGGGGTAACACTGCATTCCCACCATGAGGTTTTGGGTCAAAGTCACTGACTGCCCACTTTGGGTGAACACCACAGCTGCTGTCACAGCACACAGACATTCCTGGAGGCAAAGGATGGCTCTGCAGCCCCTCAGCCAAACTGTGACCTGAGCTAACTGGCTGCTAGATGGATTTCTGTGCTTCCCTGTGCTGCTGACTGCTGCGGTCAAAGTGTTGGGGCAGCACTTAACTTGAAAGAAAGTAAAGAAAGTAACCAGGGAATGATTTATTCACTACTGCTGGCAGCGAAAAAAATAACCCACTAAGAAGTATCAAGCAAAATGATCAGGCAACAGACAAAAGAAGTGGTTCTTCTCTATGCAGCACCAAGCAAAACTGGAACCTGCTGCCATGGGATGTTGTGGAGGCCAAAATAAAGAATGGGTTAAAAGCACAGATCCAAAAGAAAAGTTCACTGAAGGCTGTCAAACACCGAGATGTGAACAGAGCCTCTGGCTCATGAAACCAAGCTGTTTGCTGCCAAAATCCGTAAGGCTCTATTCTGAAAAGCATCACTGGATGCCTGTCCTGCTGTTGTATTTTTAAGTGTCTACTACCAGCTCTTGACAGAGACAGTAAACTGGACTAGGTGAGCCTTCAGGTTATCAGAGAAGACTCATTTGTTCCTCTCTGTGGGCAGACCCAGAGTTTTTCTGGGCTGGAACGTGCTGTACTTGGCAGTTGAGAAGCAGGAAAATTGCAGTAGGTATCCAGCACAGTAAAAAATAAGAAACTGGGAGGAGGGTTGCTCCTCACCTTGTGCAGAACTAGAGGAATGTCTAACATCAGTGTGGCAGACAGTGAGGGAAATGGAGTGGAAAACAGAGATGTGATACAGTCTTCTTCCTGTACTTTGTCCTGTACCATCTTCTGGAAGTGTTCAAGCCAGACTGGATGGGGCTCTGAGCAATCTGGTCTCGTGGAATATGTCCTTGCCCATGGCAGGGACATGAGCAGCAATGACATGAGCTTAAAGGTCCCTTCCAACGCTTCCATGAGTCTCCCTATCCCCTAACACCTTTCATTGCACATTGTAACTTTGGGTGAAAATGTTTCCTTTAAAATACAGCCTGTTTGCTCCTCTAAAGCCAAGATCAAACATGTGCAGGGAGTACAGTAGCTGCACTGTGTGCTGCGCAGTGGAGTGATGGTTGTACTGGGAATGTTAATAAACAGTGCCCAGAGCAGAACTTCTGCATAAAAAAAGGGTGTATGTTACATCTCTCCCCCTCTCCCCTGTCTCATGCAATATTTACACAGCTGTGCTTTGTAAAAAGTGTAGGGGGGGGCTTATTATTATTTTTTGGTAATTTATTTACCTAAGATAGCCCAGCATCTGTTTTGTGGTGAGCTTCTTTCACAAAGTTTCACAGTTGCCTTGACTGATGCAAAAGGAGGTCATGGTCCTTACTTAGTGATCTTAAAACCATTTGTTTCAACCACTTAGCCATTCCATTTGGCTAATTTGTGTTCTGCTCTGTGTTTTTGGTTCGTCCTCTGCTTAGAAATGCGAATCCCTTGGGGAGCCAATCTGGCTAGGTGAGTATTTTAGTTATCTGTTTTATAAAATGCAGAAGTGCACAGGAATTTGTAATAATATGCATCATTTACTGGCTCTCAATATGTACTGTATATTGGCTCTGAAGATGACTAATATTTTCCAGCTGCCTCCAAAGAAAAAAAAAAAAACCCACCCCAAGTTCAATGGAGTCTTTGCAGTGGGTCCTTTCCCATGACTGCCTACACAGGTGATGAAGACTTTCCTGTGTCCTGAAGAATTAATAAGGCTGAACATTTCTATACCAGCAGCAGACCACAGGAGATAATATATTGCTCCTGCTTCCCAAACACATTAGAAAAAGCAAGTCTGCTGATCTCAACTGCTAAGACAGCACATGAAAGGAATGTAGTCCATTTCCTAACCAAGATCTAATCTATAGAAGAGTTTATAGATCCAAGTCAACATCCTGAATGGGTCCCAGAAGCAAACAAGAAAACTAGTTCAACTTTTCGAAGACAAGAAAAAGACTTTCAGTGTGTTTAATGCCATTTTGCAACTAAACAGCCCCAAGCTGCACTATCAGATTACATTCAAGTATATCTGGGTCACAGGAGACCTGTCTGGAGCTCACAAATGTTCATGTTTGACAGACAGCAAACCAGGAAGGAATACACAGCCTTAGTCAACCAGAGGAGCCTCTGTCTTTAGGAGCTCACTCCAGAAAAATGTAGAAAGTGTTTGTTTTTGTCCCAATACCAAGGAAGGTTGTAGTTTTCACTTAGTGTGAAAAGCGAAGCTCAAACCACATGACTGTCTTTCCTTTACAGGTACATGTTGTGGACAGAGGTTGAGGACTGGAAGTGTCCAAGGCCAGGTTGGACAGGGCTTGGAGCGACCTGGGATAGTGGAAGGTGTCCCTGCCTATGGAAGAGGGTTGGAACTGGATGTTTAAGATCCCTTCAAATCCAAAGCAGTCCGTGATTCTGTGTTTCTGTGTTCAGCAGAATGGATAGCAGAGGACACCTCATCCAGTAACAATGTCTGAAGAACGTTAGGTCCATGAAAGACCAGTACAGCACTCCCACCCCAGGAATCCTGCTGTCATCAGGGAGCATTGTTCCAGCCTTTATTGGGGAAGAGTTTTCCACACACTTAATCTTTCCTATCACTATTAGCAGGTGAGGCTAATTTTGCGTGAAGACAGAAGTAGTTGAGGTGAGCTTGTGGATGTGGCAGTGCTCAGGAGAGATGCTTTTAACTCGGTCATTGAATCAGTGAGGACTAGGTATGGCTGATGCTAGAACCAGGCCAGTCAAAACCAGCTTTAATTTGATAACTAAAGTTGTTTCTGCATTTTTAACCTCCTACAGCTCCAAACCCATTTTTAAATGATGCATTTCCTGACATCTGGAAGTGGATGTGAGAAGCAAAGCCACAACACTGACTGACCGACCGACTTCTCTGCGACCATACTGAAGGGATGTTTTCCTCAGGGGATTACAGCAAAGCTGAGGCATGTGCTCTAACACTTGCATGGGATTACTAATTTTATTAAAAATGGAAAGTATGGTTTTGGCTGAATCTCAGGGCCAAGTTTGTTGTGTTGTCCAGCGTATGTGCAAATAAAAAAATAGGAGCCTGGGTGGGATGTGAAAACATCCAGACCTTTTCGGTCTGAACTTTTTCAATTCGTAGCTCTTCCCCCACCTCCCTGGGTTTGAGGCAGCAATGCCAGCAGCATGGCATGTTGTCACAGGTCTCATGCTACTACATGAATTGCCAAAGAAAAGCTGAGCTATTGATCCAGTGGTAATTTGCTGTCAGAATGACTCTGTCTGTTATGGCAAATGAGCAATGTTAATCTTTTGACTTGACGAATGTCACTCCAAAAGTCTGACAATGCTCAGAGCACCACTATGGACCTGTGGACCTGCTGCATTTTTCTTGGCTCCATTAAGTTCTTGATCTTCAGTGGCCTTGACCAATTAGAGTCTAAGTTATCCATTAAGGTGTAGTTATGGAAAAGTTCTGCTTAAAAATAAACAACAACTCATATTGGTGAGTAACTCATCAGCTATGCAGCAGCCTGATTCTGATTGCCTGGCAGAGAAACACACACATTTTGTGCAGTATCTGATAAAAGATCTATAATGTGCTAACACAAACCTATCATGTAGCACCTGTGACTAACAGATTGTGATATCAAAGTCTCGATGCCTAAGTGCTCCTGTAAATGCATTAAACTTTTAGCGGCAGGAACTGTAGACTGCCGGTGACAGGGAGCTGATATGGTATTTCAGTAAAACTTGATAAGTGTTATTCCTCTTAGAAGAAAAGAAAAATCTTATGTTCTTGAAAACCACTGGGCAGCTTGTGTTTTGATGGGATACGGTGATGCAGAGAGCAGGGATACAGGAACACATGGACTCTACGAAAAAAGACATTTCTGAAAAGCTCTGCATTCTACAGCTGCTGGAGTTCCTTAAAGAGTGTTCCCATCATACATGTTTCACTTCAAGCATCTACCTGCTCACTTGAAGCCAGATTTTTAGGCAGCTGCATTCACATGGGGCCAGTAATGGAAGCATGAAGTTCCTCCTGAACTGTAGAAAGAACTTCTTTTAGTGTGATTGCATTCTGGAACAGATTGCCCAGAGAAGTTGTCGAGCCTCCCTCACTGGAAATATTCAAGACTGTCTCAACTCCATCCTGTGCCATGTGGTCCGGGATGACCCTGCTGGAGCAGGGGAGGTTTGACCAGATGACCCCACTGTGGTCATTTCCAGCCTGACCCATTCTGTGTGAAATGCTCCCACTGTCGTAAGATATTAAGTTCAATGGAGGAAAAAATGGCCCTGGGTGCCTGCTGGTGGATGTGCTGAGGTGTGTAATGAAGCTGCTGCGTGAGGCAGGTACAATCTGAACAGCTCTGGGAGTGTGCTGTTTGACTTTACACACTGAGAATTGGAGGGCAAGACAATGTCACATCTGGGAAATACTGAGTAAATATCATTGGCAGGGATCCTGGATGTAGACCTCCTCCAGCCTAAGAAAAAGTGATGTTTCCTAGGTTTTTGTCTTTCTTCAGTAGATCTGAGTATCCAAATAGTTCATCTCAAGGAAATTAATAAAGATCACGAAATTCCTGTGTCTAGTTATGATCCAGTGAAAACTGCCCACTACAGAAAGTCACTGCAAAGCAGTGCCAGAAAATTATTTGACATTGGATACTCCAGTTCTGAAGTTGAATGTTTTCCCAGTAAAAAGGGATTATTTTTCTATTCCTTATTTTGTATAATACATGGTTCTCATGTTTTTCATCATATTTTCTGCAGTCAGTTCCTTGAATCATTGGCAGTAACGTAACACAATCATTGGAAACTTCTCTGGGCTTTGAGTTAGTGCAAGGCAAAAAGTTCTTTGATGAGCCCATAGACCTTTTGCCTCAGGACAGATCAGACACATTGTACATCACTGATGCTGGGACATACTACACATATTTTATCTTCTAGGCAGTGCCAGGCAACAACTGTGTTTAGGGCATAAAGAATACATAAAGAGCACTATCTAGGATCTCCCTTATTCCACTTTCTCTTGAATTTCCAAGAGATAATTCCAAACAGACTTTGAAAACAAACTCTTGTGGTCATCTGAGCTATGCCAGAATGAGTCTTTCTAATGCATACGGTATAAATAAAAAGTTTCTTAGTAAATACGGAGAAGTTTTCTTGCGTGCTGAGAAGAAAGCTCCTGCCAGACTTAAGAAAAGCATTATTAAAGCAAGAGTTTGGACTGGTTGCCTGCATGTGGTTGTTCCACAACCAGCAATGGGGAGAAACACGGCACCATTAAGTTAAGGGTCACTGCCACTGCAAGGGAAATACTCCAAAATAAGATCTCAGCTCCTTGGTTGCATAGAAATTCCTCAGAAACTGGTTTCAGACAGCCTCATAGCTGGTAGCATGAGAATAAGTGGCAGTAGTACAAGTGGGTTAATGAGCAATCATGAGCCTGACTTTAATAGCATCGTTACTACCAAAGACATGTCCAGCAGTCTAACGGGGAGCTCTCGAGCTTACTGCAGGTTGATATAAAATTATCAACACCCTAAGCCCCTGGAACTGTGAATGTGTCCATTACTAGTTCCTTCAGGTTTCTGCACTGAAAGTCTCATTTGGTTCCTGGGGTTTTCAAGATGAAGGCAGAGAAAAGCCAAAGCAGAAGACCCAGAGTGGACCTGGGACAAGGGGAGATGCATGACCAGGACATGAATGGCCCCATCAGTCTTTCAGTGGAAGAAGGACCACAGAGCTCCAGTCATGTTGCAAACCAAGCTGGTCAAGACCACAACTGAAGCAGAGCTGATTTTCCCTTCAGATAATTCAAGAAATGCAAGGAGAACAAACATGTATCTTTCCTGGGATTACTGTCCTTTAGGGACTAAACTACCTTGTTGAAATACAAGTAGAAGATACAAGAAGACAAGTGGAAGATCCACATAAAGGAACAAGCAGAAGATGTAAGTAAAGAAACTAACAGGATACTCCAGATTTGCATCTTAAACATTTTTTCCATGCCACGCTGGAGAAATACAATGGGAGCAGAATTGGCAAATACCATCCATATGTTTCACAAAATGACTGACGGAGCACAATGTGAACATTACTCCTGGACTGGATCAAGAGAACGCATTAAAAAACGCGTAAGTGGAATACAGATATACGTTAACTCAATCTTCTCTTATTATGGAATTAAAAAACGTATACCTGTAATTATGGCTTACCTGCATTACAAGCAGAGCTGCCACAGAACTGAACATGGGCCAGCTCTGTGCAGGAGTTCAAAGCCAGTGTGATGTTGCCCTGTTTTCTTACTAACATCATCTTTATCCTCTCTTGCCCTTCTTCTCTGTTAACAAGAGTTATGTACTGAAAGTGCTGAGATAAAGTAATGGTGAGGAGGATACCGCAAAAGGTATTTGAAAAGCAGAAGTAATTTACTACATGTCTGCTTTGTTTTACTTCCTAAGCCTTCCCGTTGTGAAAGGAAATTCATCTTTTCTGGCAGACTCCAACCTTTTTAGGCCGAAGAGCTCCCCAGGAGCTTTCGAGTGCAGGTAAATGGATGTGAGACTCAAGGAGTACAGTACAAGGAACATGGGATTAATGCTGGGTTTTGCTTTGGCTGTCACATCTGACGTATAAGGAGAGTGCTGCATCCTTGGTAGTACCTGGCTGTAAAATATGCAAGGCTGAGTCCTCTGCTCATTACTACGGGTCTGAAATGCCACAAATGGAAAGGCTGTGTTAGTGGTAGGTGAAGCACGTAGGACCTACAACCAGATGGGTGAAGTATGTAGGATCTACACCCAGCGAGTCTCCAAATGAGACAGACATCAGGGTGCTTCAAGGAGAGCGTGTGGAAGCTCAGAGGAAGGGCTGTGGATGGACAATAGGTGCAGTCTGTCTCCTGCACACTGTGGGGACCCCGCAGTAGGCACGGGGGAAGCATCCACTGCCTAATCTAAATAGCACACAGAGTGGTTTTGTCCTCTTCTGTTCTCCTGCCAGTTTGCACATATGTTCTGAGTATACAGCCTGCCCTCCAAAGACCACTTACAGGGGCAATCACAGGGAAGCAAAGCAGGAAGAAAGTATCCAAAAAGGGAATTGGTTCAAGAGAAAAAAATGGAGACAGATGTAGAGCGAGTAGTCACGGCTGGCGGTAAATAACTCTCTGCCTGGAGTGCTCTCTTTCTCTAAGAGGAGTTCACATATTCCATTTCATATTTCCTTTCTAGGAAGTCAAATCTTTGTTTTCCTGGCATTTGCTCTTTTCCCCCTTCTGTACAGTCTATAACTTTCTTCTGATTTTTCCTTTCTTTTGTATTTTGCTGTCTTTCAAGGGCATTTCTCCAATCTCCCTCTCACACGGACCTAATTTTGCTGCACTGTCCAGGCAACACCTTTCTCTACCACCCTCTCGCAGTCTCTGTGCCACAAGCACATGGGTGCTTCACACCTGCTGCTGTGTTTGAGTCTCCCCTCTTTCTCATGTGCACACCTCAAAATTAAGCAAATGCAACACGCAGAGACAGAATATTCATCCCCTCCCTCCCATAAACCTGTCAAGGCATATAGGCCAAGAAGCTATCTCTGCATAAATCTAAATCTCCTGTGAGGAAGCAATCTACTCAAAGGCAATAAAGCCAAAGGATATATTATTATCTTTGGTGTGGATCCTACTGGGCTGGGAGGTTGGCTGCTGGCTCCTCTCTGAACTTTCCTTCCCAGCCAGAGCAGCCATCCCACAGACAAGTCTAAGCTTCCTTTTCTCGGTCTGATTTCCTCCTCTTGTTGTTTGGCCGGTAACCCAAAGGACCGGGTTTAATTATGGATTTTGGAAACCTGGCTTACACTACTCTGCCAGCACAGGATAAAACTTTAGCCTGTCTTCTGAACCAGTATCATTCTGCACCACTGATACCTGCATTATCCCACACAGCATGTGTGGATATTCATGGAAGAAAAGCCAAGTCAAACAAAAAGATGGGTTTAGTCTTTAAAGTTCTGCTGCAAATTTCACTGAGAATAAACCAAAACACTGAAGCTCAGAGATCATTGTATGTTAAAACTGTGCCACCATTTTGACTGTACATTAAGTAAATGGTGAAGCCTTTTTTTCTGGAAATAAAGACATTGGAAAGGATGGATCAGAAACAGGTCCAGGCTCCAAAGCTCCCTATCAGAGAGGGATGTTGTGGCAAACCATGGGGTAATACAGGATGTTAACAGCATTTGTGCAGCTTTCAGATGACCAATTTATTGTCTAGGCAGATGGCCCAGTGAAGACTCAAAACATTTTACACTTCTGGAGATGAAACAGCCATGTCAAACACAAAGGGCCACACGTTAGTGTGTAATGTCTGTGTAATCCAGGTGTAACGTCTGTGCATAGCCGGATGTGTCCCTCTTGCCAGTGACACACCACTGCTGCCCCGGCATGGAAGGACACTTCAGTACTGTTTTGTCCTTCACCACTGAAGAGCTATGGCTCTTCAGGTAATCTCCCTGTCAGCCGTGCTCTTGCAGTGACCCTGTTTTTACAGAGAAGCTGAGGCAATGAATTCAGAGGACAGGCTGCTGGAAAGCCATGGCAGAAGCACTGGGGTGGGGCTGTGTGGGTACAGCACAAGGATGGCTTGGAAGTGCATCTCACGTGGGCAGGGTAAAGCTCTTTTTCTTCATAGCTGTGACAGTGATAGATGGCTTGGTGAATCTGAGCTATATCGAGTTGGTACCTGGCAAGAGTCCTTGATGCTGCAAGGTGATTTTCCTGCCATTTTACAGGCAAGGCTAAAAGGAATCTACGATTTTTCTATAATAAGTGAGAGAGGTCATGAAGAAGGAAGAACCTTGTCTTCTCTGACTTGTTCTTGCCTTTCTGAGCACCTCAGGAAGTTTGACATGGAGTAGCTGTGCTTCTTTGTGATGGGCACCCAGTGGTGCCAAGAGGTGCTTTGGAGGTGTAAGGCTTTAGCCACTTCTTTCGCCCAGCTGAGCAGCCCAGTGCCACCATCTAGCCAAGACTTGGATGAGCCAGAGGGAATGACCACATGTGGGGAAAACCATCAGAAGTGACAGCAAAATTAATAGCCAACTTCTGGCTGGTGCACAAATGGAGAACATTTGTCATAAACAAAGAGTACCCCAAACTTTGGGGGGAGCTGTCCCCCAGTCTGACAATGATGTAGAAGCAGTGACCCACTCAGCTTTTAGCCATCTGTGTCTGCACAGGAGGTTGTGATCTCTCCCTTTCACCGGGCGCTGAGCTTTTCTCCGTGTTTTTGCCGCTCCGTGAGCAGACTGGTTTAGCACAAGGTGAAGCTCTGCCTTACATCATCTGGAGCCTGGAGCTGATGGAGCAAACAGCCCCTGGTGCCTGTGGAGCAGGACATCTCACTGCAAACACCAGAGCCCTGGGGACGGCGGTGGCAAGGCAGTCACGGGGAGCCTGGCACTTGTCTGCCTGCAGGTCCACCCTCTGCTGCTGCCAAAGTGCCACATCTGCAGTCAATAAGGGCCCACAAGCTGGCTCCTCCTCATTAGAGGAGAGAGGGCAGCTGGCAGGGGACCCTCCAAGGGCTCCCAGGCACAGGAATCAGTCCCCTCCCAGTCTGGAATAGCCCAAATTTGGTGACTTTCTGGGCATGCTGTAAAGGACAGCTGTTTGACAGGGTCTCCAGAGAAAGCTGTGGGTATGTTTCCTACATGATGAAGGATATAGGTGGCTGGCCAAGTGCCCACAGAACTGATTTTAATGCTGTTCAGGTCAAATTTACTTTTCTGTGCTGTATAGTTCATTATACACCGTGCCCTGGACAAGCATGTGTTGTTTCAAACCAAACCAAGACCAAACTGTTAAATCCAAACAAAGAAGAAAGACAAAAATATGTATTGTGAAAGATTCTTTGCACTTATAGAGAGAGAACCTTCTCAAACCCTGGAAGGCTGGAGATGAAGGCACTGCCTGCCTTCCTCTAACAAATAAGATTTCTGTCATTTTTATTGTCAATAAAAACTTGATTATTTAGCTCTAAGCAACAGTGAGGTATTAACTTCACCTATGCATGTAGCACTGACCCAGAAAAATATTTCCAATAGTATTAAGCACCCAGATGATCTCAGGATAAGTGATCAATGAACAGTTAAGTATGTAACATAACATAATCAAAAATAAAAATAAAAAGATCAACAGGAAAGATCACACACAAAAATTAACTGAGAAGAGGCCAAAGAGCTGCTTCCTCAACCTTCTGAAGTGTAGCACCCAGTGATATCAATTTTGATATGAAGCCTCCAATCACACTTCACAGCATTACAGATTAATAAAACAACTCCTTCTGTAAGTCTCTTAAAAGTCATTACTAAGAGAGCTCAAGTGTTGTATAATGCCTGAAAAGTCCTTCTACCATATATCAGTTTAGGGATATTTATTTAAGCAGCATAACTGATTGGGCACAGCCCAGACAGGTACTGCTTTTAGCTAGAAAAAGCTACCCCAGAACTGAATCTGGACATTTTTGACAGAAAAAAAAGACTGCCTATCTTTTGCTGCATTATTTAAATACTTCAGATATTTGGCCAAAACACAGAAGTGACACACTACAGAAACATTCACAGCTGCAGGAGCAATAAAACCACTGCCATATTTTCATTAGACCGACCGTTTCCCAGAAGTTACAAGATGTCTAGAACTGATCACCTCTCTACACAGCGTTCTGACAACACAACAGAGCCAAGTGGAGATGAAGTCCTCGGGCTCTGGAGAGCCGTGGCTTACCTGGCTCCACTTCATGCCATCCGCTTGACTGGCTGCCGCTGCCTGGAGAGCGCCCTTGGCTTGTATAGAACGGCTCCTCACCAGGACTGTCCATCTCATCCTCCACAGACTTGAGACGTTTTGTAGAGCTGAGAAAGCAAAAAACACAGAATAAAGGCCATCTGTATGCGAAAGGAACCGGGGCACTTCTGTCGGGACATGTCGTGCTAGCCCTGCTTGAGACTAACTCGCTGTAACAACTTTAGGGCCCTGAGAAGGGGAAGGTGTGATTTCTTCCCAACCTCCCAGCATCCACTTTGTGTTTCTGATTTGCTTCCTTGCCGATGATAAAGCTTCAGTGACACAGAAAATGACGTTTCACAGGGTCCAGATCGAAGCCCTAAACACACGCTAGTTTAACTAGAAGATAATCTGACATTTAGGCTTTTACAGCTCCAAAAGAAGGACATATTTCAAAGCACAAAGAGGTCAATAAAAAGGAGAGAGTTTCTTTTGCATTGCGTGATTTTTGATATTTGAATGAATACGGTGATGGCACATGAGACTTATTTTAACTGCCAGGTTTTTTCACAGCTTATTCTGAAAGCCAATTGTTTATCATATCAAAATTATATTTTCAGTTTTTTAACCGCAGCCAGTAAATTAACCCAGGCTCCAGTCCCACAAGAAGAAATGCAGACAAGGGAATGACGGAAGAATCCATCCTTGGTTCAGACGTTCATGTTATCCTACAAGAATAAGCACTGACTCTGCAGCTGAATGCCAACAAGCACAGAAAGCCCCCAACAGGTATCTCTGGCCAGCATCAGCATTAAAGGATCCTCCTGTGATATATCACACCTCCCTTGCCAAAGGCTCAGGACACACAAGAGCCCTTTCAGTGGTCTCTGGTGGCCACTGGCTCCAGAAGTTCTGCAGGGAGAGGATCCCAAAGCCAAAGACACTCAGCTTGGCTCTGTTTTTCATAACGAGTTGTACAGACTGCGTGGGGACGTTACTGAGAATTTCTCTTCTAAGTACTTTTCCAAGGCTGGGTCAGCTCACTCCTTTCCCCCAAATCTGTATTCTATTAAGGCTTAAGGCATTCAAGAACAGGCTGCTCTGTGTAGGGGGAACACGTTTAACAGACATAAAATCTTCCACTGCAGTTCCTATTGGTTTAGAACTTGTAGCCTCCCCACCCTAAGCTCTGCACAGGTAGGAGCTGGAGGGTTTGCAAAATCAGTTGGTGAGAAACAGGAAGAATAAGTCTTAAGGTATGTGTGGAATGCAGGTTTGGCCATTCCTTAATTTAGAGAATTGTTATATGTCAATAGGGGAAATTGTGTGCATACAATATAATTACTGCCTGATAATTCTGCTGAGTCTGTGTATTTAAAGAATTTTTTTTTTCCTGACTGGGAACAGCCTAATGAGAGGAAAACAAACATATTACCAAGTTATTAACTACCCATGCTGTTTATAATTAGCTCCTTATCAGTGGTAGCTATTTGCAGAAGAATAGAAGAGCAACAACCAAGCTCTTAAGTAACATTAATAACCTCACTTTTGCTTCTGGAGTCACCAGTAAATTCTACCTGAGAATGGTGCTAATGATGAGCGCTGTAGGCTACACAGTTTACAGGCAAAAAAGAAACAGCACCAAGTTTTTAATTGATGTGTAATGGGAATTGTAGTTACCAAGCTTCATAACGTGCACACTAAGTGCAAAGACGTAGTATGTTCTTCTGCCAACTATAAGAATTTATTGCTAAGAGCCTCTCATTAAAAATTATTATTTTTTAAATAAAAACAACAGCTATATTCAAGCCAGATAGATTTTTCTGCACGTGTACTTGCTTACTGCAGAGCTGGTGGCACTGCAGGCGGAGATAAAAATGTAAAAGAACACTGGGCTGGAGTTAGACTTTCTTGTCATGTCTTTGAAATAAGTGATCTATTTTGGCTGTGGGGAGAAAAAAAAATCAATCTGTTTCCTTAATAGTGTTCAAGACTACTCAAGTGACTGGGCTTGTTTATAAATCTAATCTCATGGATGATTAAAGTGAAAGGTAAGAAATAAAAAATATCCTTGTTTGATAGTTGGCATCTAACCTAAAATCAAAATCAGCCTGGGTAGTCACCTGCATTAGCAATTCAGTTTTCCAAAGGCTGAGTTACAAATTTCCAAATGCTTTATGAAAATTAGAATGTTTTATAGACCAAGGTCCCAAAATGATGTTAATCTCTCGTGTAACACTTTTTACAATAAAGAATACATGTAAGTCTATCTTAGGACTTTTCTCACATCTAAATACGCTCCAAATTCTCTTCTGCCACAACTGAAACCCGACAATTCCAACGAAACCTCTCCTGATAGACACAGATATAAACCAGGGGCTACACGAGCCGATGCAGCAGTTTTTCTTTGAGACTTGTACGAATAAAAAGAACTTTAACAGCAATGCAGCTGAACATCCAGCTCTGTGAATCTGAAACAGCTCCACATCATGAGGCCCCCGAACAGCTTGTCAAAGAACGTAATGGTTACTTTCCCCGATGAGTAATGATGCTGGCCTGTGTTTCCAAGGTGCCTGGTGGTAGGGAGAGATTAAATTACCTGGTAGAGGATGTACTAGGTAAAGACCTCCTCATTGCTCCTGGGCTCATGCTGTAGTATGAAGAACTTTCCAAATCTGAGAGGGAGAAATTAGGGCCTGTTCCTGCAGCTATCGGTGCTGGGGAAACAAAAGAGATTGCATTCAGTCAGTCATGTGAGCATGGCATGAATTGCACTTCAAAATCACTTTCTTCTTCCTCATGAGTGTGTTTAGTTTCACGATGAGAACAGGTGGGATGTGGAAATTAAGAAATGCTAATGGTAACTGGCATTGCAATTAAGAAGATGAAAATTTTATCGAGAATACAATGTTCCATGGCATACACTCTTCCTTGCATTTTTCCAAAGGTATTTGGTGGATTTTTTTAAAATAAACAATTACAGCATGACTTTCTTAAAGCATTGCTTTTCTATTAATATCATTCTAACATTTAATGAAACTTGTTGCTTTTAGGACAACATTCTATCTATTGGCAGGGTTACAGATTGGCTGCATCATCCCTGTAGAGTACTTGGCAGGATCTATAAGCAGCATAGGCAGGGAAATACACACCTCAGGACCTTTGGGTATATGTGATGTACATCCACAAGCACAGAGGTTACAAAAGCAGATTAGAAACCTGAGTTCTTGTCTGCCTGAGAGCATCTGAGCTCTCTGGTCTCTCCTCCAGCTAAATGAGAACTGGGGACATATGACTCCCCAAAAGTTTTGTCCAGCAGTGAGCGTCCACTAGTGACCTGTCATCACTTTATCCAGCACCAAAGTTTTATTGTAAGGGAGACGAATACCTGCAATTTCCTTGTCCTGGAGGTTCAGTTTTACATTAAACACCATGAATTCCTACAGACCCTGAATTTTGCAGGCACAAGCCATGAGCTCCAAGTGCTGTACTCGTCTGAGAACAGACAAGGAACGGATCAGCTTAATGTTCAAGTCCACAGAGAATCCAGCAAATGGTCCCATGTCCTCTGTCGCCGTTCCAGTGCTATTTACAGGACAACACAACTCAGGGAGCTGACAATGACAGATCATGATTTTCTCTCACACTTCAGAGCCATCTGAAGAAGGACATCCTGCACAAGCTTGGCCTGGCCCGTGTTGTGTGAGAGCCCTGATTCACAGCCACAGAGGCGAAGCAGCCTCAGTGCCACACGCGGCTGCTGAGCCAAGTTTAATCTTTGCTCTGAGAGTCTGGCCCGTTTTCAAACATGAAAAAATCTTTCAGCCCAATGGGGCAGGAGCGAGGAAATGAAGACAGGATAGCTGCTATCACCCAGCTAACGTGTCTGGGCTGGGAGTGCTGCCATTAACTGTAGCAGGGCCAGTATTTCACCCCAAGTCTTAAGGAGCTCGCAATGTCAGATTTGACAGAGGGATAATGTAGCTCTGCAGCTGCCTCATCATCCCCACAAGACAATTAGTTGTTGTTTGGCAAGGATCTTTTAAGAACGTCATTGAGACAGAAAGGGAACAGCCTGGATAGCCACGGACTTTTAAAAGCATAGGACGGAAAATACACAACACCATTAGAACTTGAGAAAATCTGGAATGATCATTAAAAGGAATTAAGCTGGGAAGTAATTTATGACAAGAACACTCAAATCCTTTGTTATCTTCCCTTAACTATCATACGCTTCCTGCACTCTGGGTATATGAGAGGGTGTGTTAACAGAGAGAAAGAAAAATTAAGCGAAGTAAAATTAACTAGTTTTATCAATTTCTGCTTTCTGCAACAGTTTCCTGACAGCAGCTACAAGAGGCTGTAAAACTGATGAATTTGCATGGAAAAAGAAACCAGTGTAAGTAATTTGTGTAAAAGGTAACAGGGACATGGACTGCTATAATTCAGACACCCTGCAGATAGCAGACTGCTGCAGTGTGTGCAGTTATGGGTTAGAAAAATGACCACACTGCAGTCAGTCTGACTTGAATGGAAATCAATCATAAAGGTACTCTCTGCAGCATCTACTCCACAGTTTTCAGCAACTTCTTTGCCAAACACATTTGTGCTCTGTAAACCCTTTCCTGAGCAATTCCTCTGCACCATCTACCTCCCAAAGCCCAACTTAGAGATTAAAAATACTATTTTCCAAACAGGAACATAAAAAAGGTAAGCACTAAATTAAAACCCTGTTTCTTTCCGAGGTACAATGAATTTTCTGGGCATTGCCAGAGTTATGAAACAGTTTTATTTCAAACAGATACGAAAGAAAAACTGGTATGTGGATAACACTCCTTTTCTCTCACCCCTCTGTGTTTATTGCCCTTTCCTCAAATCCTGGATATTTCTTGAGTTGGCCTCATAGGAAAATGGAATGTATGTGCAGGGCAGGGGTGGGGTAGGAACAATGTGTAGTTAATGCTGTGTAAACTCAGCACAAAGTACAAAGGGCTGATCACACAGGGGTAGCAAATACGAAGGATGCTTGGTCACCAGCCAAACCACCTTGCCACATTCAACAGTCAGTTGGCACCCAGGGGGTTAAAGAACCCTTCTCCAATATACATCAGCAGAGGTTAAAGTGCCTGGCTGGGCTGTGGAGGGCCAGTACCTGAACACTTTGGCAGCCCTTGCACAGCACCCACCACCACCCTGCCACCACCAGCTCAAGGTCTCTGGCCCCAGATGTGCTGTGGCCAAGATTGCACAGGGCTGAGCATTTCCAAAATCCCTCCTCCTGCCTTCTCGACAGGGACAGACCTGGTGCCCCTCTTCCACCAAGTGTTGTTTGTACCTTAGCTCGCAGTTACCCCATTTACTATCACGAATCACAGCAACATGCCAACATGTAGAGAGACTGTCAGGAAGAGGTTAATGTTTTTCATCCACATGTTGGAAGGCTGCTTCCTTGATTCCTCTTCCTAGACGGAATTTGGTTGAAGCTCTGTGCCTGGCACCTGCCTCTGTTACTCATCTCTGTGTTTTGCAGTGCAACATGCCATGAGAGTGGGCAGGGTGCTGCCAGCCCACCCAGGAGGCATCTAAGCCTGCTCCAAATGTCTTTTCACACTGCTGTTCGGTATTGTTCACCTCTCATGGGCCAGAAGGCTGATGGGAAGCGACAACTTGCATTTATTTGCAGGATTTCTAGGAAAAATTCTTCCCTGTGAGTGTGGTGAGGCCCTGGCACAGAAGCCAAAGAAGCTGTGGCTGTCCCAGCTCTGGAAGTGTCCAAGGCCAGGTTGGATGTGGCTTGAAGCAACCTGGGACAGTGGAAGGTGTCCCTGCCCATGGCTGGGGGTTGGAACAACATGACCTTTAAGGTCCCCTCCAACCCAAACCATTCTAGGATTCTATTATTCCCAGCAGAGTTCGTAGCTCTGGAGAGTAAGGAAAGGCATCGAAGTGGTGCAAACTGTGGCAAAACTCTGTCTAAGCTAAACCTTTTCATTCTAGCATCCAACAATCCACCACACAACCTCCCTACCCCTGTTCCCGTGCCCAGGAACACTCTCTGGGCTCACACGAAGGGGGAGGGTGGTTGGGAGCTGCGCTCCAGCACACCAGGCATTTCCATTCTGCAGCCTGCACAAACTCCAGGCAGCAACATGAAAAACACACCATTTCCCCCCTAAGAAACGCTTTGCAGCAAAGTGACCTTCTGACAGCTCAGGGACATCTCCCAAACAGGAAAGTATGTCAGAAACTGCAGTTTCTGACGAAAGTCTCCACCTCAGTGCCGACATCAGGATGCCACCTGACCCAGGGCTCTGAGCTGGAGGGGGGGCAAGGAGGAGGGATCCCCAACACCCACAGCTCCCATTTCAGCCGCTGGCATCACAGAAAATTCCCTCTGCACATGGGACACACTTGGAGGTAGTTTGCACAAAAGGAGGAGGAGGAAGCTGGGTACCTCTGCGGCACACTGTGCAATTCCCGGGATGCCAGTGTGTCAGCTCAGCTCCTCACCCGATATGTCAAGAAAAATAACGGAGAAATTAAGAAAAAGCCCTCTGACTTAACCCAATTTGAATATTTATTTTGAAAAATTTATTGAATTACAGAACAGGAAACCCACTAAATAAAACCAGCCAGGCTGGCATTTTTCTCCCTTGGAACACGAAACTTTCTTTTAGGCACGCTAATATTTAGTTTCTCTTTTTTTCCGTTGTTATGTATTTATTTTTACAGAGGGGCTGGGATGTGACTAAGATCATTACATGTGTAACACTGTAGTGAAGTGATAATGTGTTTAAGGTTAAATGGGAGAAACATGACATTTGACTAATAAACTTTTTCCTGTGTTGTGACTCCATAAACAAAGGGAAACACACTGTGCTGCTGCTGCTGCCGAGAGGAAAGGGGAGCTGGGTGTTGGTTTTTTTTTCACAGGGCCTTTGTTTCCTCCACACTGTATCATTAGATTCAAAGAGGTTTGCCCGAATACAACTGATATGAAATGTGTGATGTTCATTTTAAAATTACAAGTACAGCCTGCTATTGACCATCTAATTATGCTGAGTTCCATTTATAAACATAGCTAACCACTAAGTTTATAGAGACTTTTTGTGCTGCTTTAATAGGATATTGATCGAGAGCAAGGTTTGAGTGGACTGCCATTGAATTGTGTAATGGCATACAAAAGGCAAGGTCACGGCAACTGTTCACTCTATGCCTGCAGTCTATTTTTTATTATAATCTTTTTTTCTCCCTCTCATACCCAAGCCCACACAGTGAGTTTTGGATAGCACTGCTTTGCTAAGGAATATAGAGTATCTTTTTAAATGTTAATTTTCATGCTGCTGACTTTAAGTGCCTTCGCTAGTGTAATGCTTAGTATAGCAGAAAACATCCAGGCTGCTGCTCAGAGAGAGCTGGTTTATCACAGCCAGCGCTCACACACGTGCTCTGGGAGGAGGAGGAAAGTCTCTCTTCCTCTCCTGGGCTACAGGAAGGCATCCACCTGCCTGGCCCAGACCCACCCCTTGCCCCGGGCACCCAGGACGTGCTGGGGGGGGTTCACAGGACTTTCCTTGAGGTTTGTTTCAGCTGCTGCTGGATGAGAGGCGTGAAGGGTGTGTTTCCTCTGTCACACCCAAGCTCCAAGACTGGAACATTGGAATCACTCTCATTCCCAACTCTTGCCCTCATGTCAAGGACACCTTGAGCCCCTGCCTCACGCCCAAAGCTGCCACAAACCAAGCTTGGCATTGCTGTGGCAGGATCCTGAGCTTTCCACAACGCCTTGGCCACTGAAGCACCTCTTACCTGTGGAATTAGTGTAAGTGGTTCAGGGATAATTAGCTGGACCATTTCTGTATTTACACAGGAGGTATGTTTGTGTGCTTGTGGTGCCACTGCCTCATTAGAAGGATTAAAAGTCACCCCACTTGCTCCTCACTGCACACAGCCAACACGTTAAACCTCAAGAGTGGCATTTTCAGTCCAGGGTACAGTCAGAATTCCCTTGCTTATCAGCACGAAGGATGATGTCATTTTGACAAATAACACACCACCAAACAAATATGTTTGATTTGGCTTTAGCCAGTGTTCATAAATCCTAAATCTTTCTTCGCATCCTGGGCAGTGCAGTTTATCTGGCTGCTTGAAGGACCTCCAAGGGAGGAGATCTTCCCAGCAGCTCTCTCTGCACAAGAGCACGTGGTGCAGACTCAAGGCCAAGAGGGGAATTTGTTCCCCATGCCTTTCACCCTGCTCCAGCCTGCCACGACCTCCCAGCTCCTGCCAAGGGAAGGGGACTCTGCACTTGGCACCACAGCCACCCCTCTGCCAGCACCTTCTGCAGAGGGTCTTCTCCAGGGCCCTGCAGATATCTGCCCATGGCCAGTGGAATATTTTCCTAACAAGGGTAGAAAAGTGGAAGGTTTCACTTGGCCAGCAGCTGCCTGTCAGTTCCCAAACCCGTCCATCTCCAACGCTTCTGCCTCTGAGCCTTTTGTTGTCAGCACAGACCTCTCTAGGGAGGGAAGAATGAAGTCTCTGTTATCTGGAGGGGTGTCCTCAGTATGTGGGGTGACAGACAACACTCAGAGCAGAGCTCACACCCTCTGCCTGCTAATAATGCAGAAGAACTGACAGCGTGATCTGCAACACCCACATCGGATGGGCTGGAGAGGACTCTTTGTTTTTCAGATGCACATCTAAGACCCATTTTCTGTTTTACTGGGCTCTGCAAGACTCGGCAGCTGGGCAGCATTTCGAAAGAAAATCTGCATCTATAGGACTGAGGACGGCAAGTTTCTGTTACCAACAGAGTCTAGACTTGTTCAATAGCTCACAGAAAGTGTGATGATCAGCACTGATAGGCAAGACAGATAACAGTAACAGCTGACCTTTCGCTTGATTAATTCATTCCCCAAATTTGCACGGTGGAGACAACTGCCTCTTACTTGAGACTCCTCGTCTTGTGGACCTCTTGGAACTTCACTAAATAAACCCGGCGCAAAATTGCAACCCATAATGCGTCGTAAGATTAATTTTAGGTAACAGCAGCCACAGGCCAGTTAAAACAGGGGAGAAATCACTTATTTCTAGCATTATATTACCAAAAGCAAGCATGGAAAGAAAAATGACAGTGGGCATACACGAAGATGACCTCTTTGGAAACATGACTGGTTTCAAATCAGGACACAGGAACACGCAGACAACCCAGCAAGGGTTATACTAACTTTAAAAAAACCTTGCCTGCCCATTTAGGCAAATATACAGCAATTACTCTGCCGCTCTGTTATGTTAAATAATTCTTTGAATATGAGCACGTGAATTCGGACTGAGTTTGCTGGGAATTTGCTGCTAGACTTGACACTAAACATATCCTACTGGGTAGCCAGGGCATGTCAGGCTGTGGGCTTCTCAGACCTCATAAAGTAAACAAGGTTACGGCTGGTCAGTACATGTCTGGGGCATCTCCAAGGAAAATCCAGGGTGCTATCAAAAGCAGTATGGCTAAATCAGTTGCTGGCACTCTTCCCTCTGAGTCAGTTTTGAAGTGATATCCCGATACGCTTTGGGGACACTATTTTTGGTAGAGGTGCTGGCTTGTAGACAGGATATAAAACTGAGGTCCTGACCTCACAGGATTATTAAAGAGCCCATGAAAAACAGTGTAAACCCCCGTGTCTGGAACAGATAAAATGCTGAATATTTTTATTTTTCCCACCAACAGCTTCTTTCTTATTTCCAATAAAGTTTGTGCTCTTCCTTTGTGCAGGTGCCCCATCCTTGAAGGGGGTGCACTTGAACTGCAAGCAGAGGGAGCATCTCAGACACAGTTGCAAAACATGCTGAGTGCTAGGATTTCTGATACCCAGTGTTTTAGTTTAGTTACAATAAAATATCAGGGAAAATTCAAAAGCATGAAACATGATGCTCACAAGGTCAATGCCAAGCTCTGGAGGAGGCTGGGGCTGGGACTGGGGGGGTGGCTGGGAAGGTTCTGGCTCTGAGTGGGGCACTTTCCTAGCTAGGAAAAGTGCACACATGGAGCACGGCTGACAGAGTCCAGAGGCAGCTCTGCTGTGTAGGGCTCCTACAGGCCAGATAAGATTGTGGTGAAGTGGGATGCCTTGCAGAGGGGGAGGGTGAATCCTTTGGGCTTCAAAAGCCTTGTGCTGTCACACTGAAATCAAGTGACATAACATGGAGATGTTCAAAGCCTGGCGATAACTCGGGTTCGTCCCCCCTGGCTGCAGGTACCAGCAAGTCTGTATGCTCAGTACAGGGAGTTAAAATGTCAAAGCCCCAAGTGAAGCACTTCAGCAAGTGAACTGATTTGCAAATGTGCTGAGCACTCAGCAGCTCCTCTTGACTTCTAAGTCCTCTTAACTTTGCCCTTCTCTCAAAATTCCCACCAGTTGTTAGGGAAAAAAACCTCAGGAGAAATGTTTTCTTCAACCTCTTTCTCTCTGCCTCTCTCCAGGGCATGTAGCCCTGACATTCATGTATCTCCCACTCACCATGCTTTCCTTGTAGTATCCTAGTTTTTAATATAAAGCCAATTTACTAGCTAGTGTAGGCCTTTCCAGCACAAAACTCCTTACATAAACCATGTGTTCTGATTCAAACCCACAGATTCTCCGCTAGGTTTGTGCCAGTTAGACTCCAGCCTTAGACTGACTTAAACTGCACGCTTAAAGTCAGCACACAAACAGATATTTCTCCTGTCAAGGAGGAGAACCATTTTGATCACTGTCGGTGCTAAAGAGATTGGTTGCACACACTAAGGTTCTAAAGGGGCATGTAACTGGGTGGTTCACCTGGAGCAGTGTTGATTGGGAAATGTTAGGTTATCCCATAGCTCCACTCTGGCTGGAGAAAAGCTCATAGCCTGATTTGAGTTGGAAGGGACATTAAAGACCATCCAGTTCCAACCTCCTGCCACGGGCAGGGACACTTCCACTAGACCAGGTTTCTCAGAACTTCATCCAGTCTGGCCTTGAGCACTTTCAGGGATGGGGCAGCCCTGGTCCAGGGCCTCACCAGCCTCTCAGGGAAGAATTTCTCAGATCCCCAAAGGACCAGTGCCTACAACCCTGGCTTAGGAGTAGTGTCTCTGCAAGACACTGTCCATACTCTCTCCTTGGACTATCTGGATTATGTCATAGCAGAATGCAATCAATGCCCCTCTGATCAATGGGACAGGGTTGTGACAGGTACTCTTAATTCACTGTTGTTAGTGAGTATTGACAAGCCTGTAATGATCATGCTGCTGTGTGTCATTCATGCTGGTGGCATTAGCATTCTTTAAAGGTCAAAAAACAAATCCTTCTAGAAGACATAATTCCATACACTTAATGGAAAACGTGGGCCTGGTGATGTCAAGATGTGTGAGTTTCTCAGGGCTGAAGTTGGTACCGCTGTTGGCATCATTATTGACTTCAGCAATTTGCAGGTGTACAAACCATAGCAACAGAATATCCTGAGTTGGAAGGGACCCACATGGATCTTTAAATTCCAGTCCTGGTCCCTTACTGGACAGCCCCAGGAAGCATACCCAAAGACATGAACACATGGCATGGAGGAACACAGTGTGAAAAAACAGCCTAAGAAAATTTCCAGGCTTGTGTGCCCAGATCAGGTAATTTCTAGAGGCCTGGTTAAAATCAGCCTCCAGGCAATCCATGGGAAGCTGATTTCTGTAGGCATTTATCTGCACTCTGATATGAAGTCTGCCCGTTTTCAGCTGGGTACCAGACAAACTCATCAACTTGCACATGCAAGTTTGCAGAATCTTTTTTTTTTTAAATTTACTTTAAAATTCTGCTATTTTACTTCAGCCCCTTAAAAGATGTGGCATATAAATGCTGCCCGCTGGCAAGAACAGAGGAAAAGAGAACCTTAATTTTCAAGATGTTGTTTCTGAATAGGGGAAGGGGCATGATAAGAACCAAAATAAAAAACCTGGGATTGCAGAATCCACATAAATCAGTCATAAAATGATACTTACTTTGTGAGACTCTTACTAGCTCAGTCACACTGAAAACACCTGATGTGACAAAACTGTCCTGGAAGCCCAAATGTCCTACAAAACAAACAGAGTGAGAGAACTGCGATTAGCTTTAAGCATTTAATGACAGTATTCTCAAATACTTTACTTTCATTTAGACTTAAAATGTGACATCTAATTTCCCACTTAGCAGTAATTATTGTTTATGTAGGTGGGTAACTAGTCATACAGCTATGTGGGCTGCTTTGTGGTTTCTATCTAGAGGTTAGGAAAGCTAACATGACACATCAGCAGGGAGATTTTTACATGTTAAAGCATCTCAACAGGAAATCTGAAACAAAAGAGGACTATTTTAATAAACGGTTACCTTGGTTGACCCCTAATGACTTCACAATTGAAATGAAAATACTGTACCTAGGAAACAGACAGGATAGCTAAGTTCCATAATCGTTTTAAACATTATTCTCTAAAGAAACATCTGATCAGGATTATCTACCCATTCATTCAAACAAAACAAGATTTAAAGATGTACTCTTCATTTTGCTAAGGTTACAGTGGGGAAATCTTAAAACAGCAGATGGTTCAAAAAATTCAGATGAAGGCCTCTTCCATCAAGAAAATATTCTATCGCTTTAAACCGGGTTTTGAAAAGAAAAATAAATCTCAGTGCAAGAAAAGAATTAACTTTGGGCTGTGGACTGCCTGCAGGAACCAGGGTGAACCCATCCACACTCGCCTCACTTGTGCAAGGAATGCCTGTACACGCGGTATCAAAATGTTACTGCGCTTTACATAACAGTATTTTCCTTCTTCTCTGCAAACATGCCCACCACCAAATGTTCATTTAATTTTCACGGGTATGATCAGTGACAAAAGGAGCAGCGCTGGGGCTGCAGCCCCGCGCTGGGACACGGCAGCTCACGCGGGACAGGGCTGGGCTTCAATTAGAGGGTTGAAGTTGGTTGGCCGGGCTGACCTCCTGCTTCTGAAATCAGGGTCAAAGGAGAAACCGCAGGATAAAGGGATTATTAAAAGAACTGTAAAGTCCTACTTGCCCACAGGATAAGTGCTGTACCTTTTTAGGTTGTCCTACTTAGAGTCACTGATTCCGGCGCACGCACACATATATTATTGAATGTTTTGCAGGGGCACCATCTGCTCTGCCGTTAATTGTTTGTCAGGCTCAGATTTCCCTACATTCCATACATTCTACTGTACCCCATGCTCATCCCAGGAATACCTGCACACCTTTCTCTAATGACCAGAGCGACAGGACTAACGCTAACTGCACGTTTGTTCTCCTGGCTTTCTTTTGGGGTTGTTATTAAAAACCACAAGATACTCCATTGCCATTTCTACCTGGAGAACAGGATGCAAAAGAAATACATCTTGTGTGCAGGACTACAGAGGGCGGAATGTCAGGGAATGTGTCAAGGAAAGGTTTGAGAGAGATCTGGAGGGAGGTGAGCCATTCATCTCCTGCCAAGATCTCATGGAATTCTGCTCCTACACAGAAGAAGTTCCCTGTTTCTGTGAGGAGCCCACGGTGCCAGATGAACGCAGTCGCTAACCTAACAGACTCCAGACAAGTTTCTACATCAGGCATCTTTTTATACTTCAGCAATAATGATGAGTTTCCAAACTGTGTATATGTATATCTTTGGGCATCCTTGTGTATGTGTGTATACATATGTATTATGTACACAAACATATAAATATACACAAATCTGTCATGCTCCAGCTGTAGATAAATGTACTATAAAATATTGAAATTGATGCTGAAATTCAACACAAACAAATTCCTCAATCTGCAAACAAGGTTTTTATTTACACCAAGAGAATAAATTTTTCTCTTCTTCGAATGAAAAAATGTTCTTATGAGCTTTTATTTTCCCTTATTTTCAGCTCAGAAATGACTCTCAGTTAGCTGTAAATGCTTTCCCCTGATCTGCTTTGTATTTTCCCATAATAAAGGTGATGACTGCCTCATTCTGCTTTTTAGAAACGCTTGCTGGCCACATACAACGTTTGCTCATCGACGATTTCCCAAGTATTTTTAATATGAAGATCTACTTTTCATATGCTGCAGCAGACCTGCCTATTGAATTAAATGATCTGTGAATTAAAAATAATTCTCTTAGGTCTTCACTGAAACCACTCATGTGCCTAAAATTAAGCATATGCTTAAGTGCCTTGCTGGATCGGGGCCAGGCGCTTACTACTCCGCAGAGCCCTTCGGAGGGAAGCCAGTCTATGCTCTATAACTTCTCACACTGTGCTCATCATGGCACATTCTGAGCAACTTCCAGAAGTGCAGCCAGCAATGCCACGAACATCTGTCACGTGTTGTTTTTTCACCCTCCTGGCCCTGCTCTGGTGTCCACTCCCACCTGCATTTCTCCGGCAGGTTCCTACCTCAGGAAGAGTGAAGGTGAAATGTAAATATGGAGGGAAAAAAACAAACCAACCCACCCTTAAATCATAGCCACTGTAGCACATTTGGCTGGTTTTTTAAATTAGTCCGAAGCCTTTTGTAATTAGCCAATCAAAATGTGATTGTTGCACAGCTATTGGTGTTACCTTAACCGGGCAAACACTGGGAAAATCTAAAATGAAAATGTGTTGTAGCTCTCAGGGCATGAGAGGAGTTGAGTAAGTTACCTCAGGCCTTCTGATTTCATTATTCCTATTTCGGGTGTACTGGAAATGTCTGCTTACTTTTACAGGAACATTCCTGATGGTTGTACATGCAATAGTAATCATTAAACAACAGCATGCAATGAGCGCGGTTAGATTTTCACCCTTCAATACTGAAAATAAACATTTCACAAATGAAAGGTGAATTTCACAATGCTCCAATTTGGTATTTACTTACAAACATTAGGAAACTGGGGGCTCGTCTCGCCAATCATTAATAATATCTTGCCACCCATAAAAGCAATGCCCTTGGCTTAGAGCTGTATCAGGAATTTATTTGGATGCAACGTTGGTCTGTGAATTTGCAGTTCACTGGAAGCCCATGGAAGTTCAAAGGTCTGTCTGGAGGGCTCAGATTGCAAAACCCTGGTCTAAGACTGTTGCTTTTGCTGAGCTGGGGTTACAGTGTGACCAGAAAAGGAGGGAAACCAAGAATCTCGAAAAGTAAATGAAGAATGATTGGGAAATAGGAAGACGGACAAAATACGCGAAGCAGCATGAACAGGGATCAAGATGCAAAAATATATCAGTTTGGCTATTCCACTTAATTCTGGATGAAACAACGCACAGGTAAAGGCAAGCAATTACATATGCAGATGTTAATTAACGAGCTCTGGTACTGAAAATATGATTAAACATCTTGAAAGCTCACAAGACTTACTTTTCATACAGCAGTTTACTGACTCACTGTGATAGTTTTGCTCAAAGGCAGGACATTGAAACTGCCCTATATGACAGGTTATCTTTGCGGCTTTGTCAGGCAGCCACAGTTTGGTAGCGAAGCAGGTGTTCAAAATGAACCTTACAGGGCTCATTCACTGAAATTCTGGGGACAGATTCAGACACCTGGCTGGCCAAAGCAGGCCCTGACTCAGCAAAGCTGCTGGAGCATGTGCTTCGTTTTCATCCCATGCCTGAATAAAGCACGTGGTTTTTGCCTGGCCAAATAAAGATGGGCTGACAACGTGGAGGAGAAATTAAAATACATTGTTGAATCATTCCAGGGGTAGGTGGGACTTAGCTCATTACCTAACATCTCTCTTGAGGATGGTCATATTTCCCCTAAGGGGGAAAAAACCCCAGGCTAATAAGACTAAATCGAATAAAATCAGGATAGCAACTAATAAATCATCTGCCGTTACCCAATCACACGTTTGTTATGGTGTACAAGCGTGGTGCAACACTATTGTACCAGCTACCACATGGAAAACATCCTTCCAGAACTCGATGACTGCTTTAATTGGGGAGAAAATTCATAATGCTATTTACATATTCCTCTTTCAGATCCCAGTAAAGAAGCCAGAAGAAAAGGCTTGAATTGCTGGAGCCTAATTCTGATCTCAAAGAAGTTTTAAACAAGTCTTTCTACACTGATCAAACAGAGTTTCACCTCATTTTCTCCTAATTTACACTGGCAGAGGAGAAATCGGGATTAGGACTTGTTGTCTAGTGCTATTTGTTTTGAATTATTAAGCAAACATTCCTATTTCAATGAGTAAACGTGTACAAAGGCAACTAACCTTCGTCCTAAAATTGAGTTTACAGGGAGAGTATTGTCTGCTTTCCCAATTAATGCTGTAAAAAGGAGTCTCAGACATTGAGCTACCAATCAAGAGCTTGTGTTGTAGCTTGAGAAAATCATGACTGATGCAATTACTTTTATGTAGAAAGTCTGAATATGGTCTATAGGTTAAAGTTCATCTGGTTATTGTTCTTTAATTGAATATCAGAAGATGTTTTCAAGGTGCTCGAGATACTATTGTTATTTAATTAGCAGGCTTCCTTGTGTAACCCAACAGTATTATTTTTACTCTAAAATAGTTAAATTGCTCCTCAAATATACAAGGTATTTTCTAAACAGAGGTACAGCTGGTTTCCTGAAACCCAAGCTTAAATAAAACCAGGAGAGAGTTACTCCATTGAAGCTGAAGAAGTCCAAATCCAGTTATTTCTCCTCCACTACAATCTGAGCGACAATGTATTAAGCTTCGGAGAACAGCTTTTTGGGAGACTTTGATTTCTTTTCAGTGTTTTAAATTACACAGGTCCCCTAAACAAGCACTGAACCCATTTCTAAAGCCTTTTTCATGTTCAGCATCTCACTATACATAGCCATCTTAAAACCTTAAAATAGTAATAATCAATTAGGGTCTCAAGCCTATTATCTTAACCAAATGCCTGATTAAAAGAAAAGCCCTCTCTGCTCGAAGTGCAACTTGATTCCTTTTGGTTTTATCCTCTATCTAGATAATCCCATGTTTCACAAACAATGCTGAGCAATAATGTTGATGAGAAAATTAATGTCTGTATCACACAGCACACGCAGGCCTGGAGAGAGGGGATGTTATCAGAGGGAACCCAGCTCACCCTGAGGACTCCCAAAAGATTAGCTGTTCCACGGCTGAGGAGGATGGGGGTGATGGAGTTAGTCCTAATCTATGTTCTCCAGCAAAAAGGGAAGGACTGAGCAGGCGTGCCTCAGCCAAAGCCTTCATAACATTTACACCCTGCTTAATTGGAAGGTGAGTTTATCCAGGCTGGGCTGACCCAGCTGAGACAGCCGTGCCACTGCTGGAAAATACTTCAGCACTATCCCACACTGGAAATACAAAGAAAGATCCACGGAGCCAAATCACACAAACTAACTTAATGTCTATTCCCTGTCCAAGGGAATATCTGTGCCCTTCCCATGGCAGACAGCACCAGAGATGCTGCACACAGCACAGGCCTGGATATTGCCCGTAGCAGTAATGAAATCTGCTTTTACCAACAGCCTGATGCCCAGAGCTGCCACACTGGCCTTATTTTAATTGCTCTTTACAAAATGCATTCCTCAAATTTGGAAATGGTAAGCCTTTAATGGTAAATTACATCACATTTTCAATTCATGGATGATTTACAGAAGAGTTAAACAAGGCATTATACATTAAAGGTGATAGGGAAACCTTTCTCACTCACTGACAAATGCTCCCATTTCTATTTCGGCTTGTTATTTCCGATTTAATTTTAATGCCACAGCAATAGCTCACCTTGGAGAAATTGCACATTTTCTTATGAAATAACTGGGGGGGGCTACATGTCACAGACGCTGTTATTCTCTCTGACTCGCCTACCTGCCTTTGGCTGAGGTTTTAAGAAGACCAGAACTTTCTTTGTGGCCCATAGCAGGATGGATTAGACCGTCCAGGGCATGTCGTGTTAGCACAATAGAGGAACACTTTTAAGACTTTAAAGTCATGTAATACAATTCTAGGCTGGATCTTTCTTGTTATAAAAAGTAGAAAGGGAGTGATTGAAAGAGAAAAGGGCCAATATTTGACAACAGAAATCAGCATAACCTCCTAACAGCGGCAGTCATGGATGACTGCCCTTTGACCCGGGGAGATTATGTGGGATTTCAATGACAACAGCTGGAAGTGAGCATGTGAGAATAGAGAACACAGATCTGAGGCCTCCTACAAAAGACTGCACAATCCCTGCCCAGATCTGAGTGTTGATTAGAAATTGTTTCCTGGTCCTGGCTTAATAGACTGTGATAATGAAAGTTTTGTTAACCCTTCGCAATATGCAAAACCGTCGGTAAATGATTTGCCTTTTTGGGGTTTTAGCTAAAAGGTCTGTATCCAGCAGGTAGTAAAACTGGCTGTCGAAAACTGGTAGATTTTATGGGTGCCTGGTGCTCAAGTTCAGTTCCTTTTCATAAGGTTTGTACACTCTTGGTGGCCACTGGGAATCAACATCTGAAGGTGCTGGAAGGTGGTTCTGGGGAAGAACTTCTTCCCTAGGGAACCCACCTGACCCAGCACAATGAGTGAATCAGACCAAAAATACACCTGTAATGTCTCCCTGTGCATTATCTTTCATACTCATGGCAGCTTAGAATCTCTAATAATAACAATACCTAATTATTCCTTTGATATCTCTGATACGGAGCTTCAGAGTCTGGGTTGCAAATTAATAAATGTAGACCTGAGCAAACCTGGCATCAGTCTGTGTCACCAACAGCCTGATCCTGCACGGATCCACAGCAGCCCCCACTCTTAGGAGATTCAACTCATTTTATATTTAAGTGCAGAGATAGTGGAATTAATGGCAACTTATTACTGTTAATGAGCTGATCACAGATTGCAATCAATCATGTCAGGTTTTGTCCAAGTGGTGGGCACACGGATAGTTTCATTCTCTTGAAGACAAAGGTCTTTTTGAAACACTGAAAGCATTTCAATTCATGTTAAAGACCTTGTGTAATGGAAACCATTCTAAGATCTAAGATGTCTGGTGTGGGTTTTAATTTCTGATGACTACTAACATTGTTAGGTACTTTTCAATACTTACGTGTGTGAGAAATCAGTTAAATACAGTTTTTTGATATAATGATAAAAGTTTAGAATCTTCCTCTCTACTATATACCAAATTCAATAAAAAAATTACATTAATACCGGTAGGGGCCTATAGCTTGAAAAACAACAGATGTCTTAAATTAGCATATTTCTGTTTCAGGTCCTCAATCCAAAAATGAAATTTTAAAGAAAAGAAGAAAAAAATCATTATAAATGGTCATACTCATTTGGCAGCTTATAAAATATTATGCCTCCTCAAAAGCATTTCAAAGTAAATGAGATGAAATCTACCTTGGGATAATAATTCTGGAATATTTATGGCATCCAACAGTAAAAAGAGTAATAAAAAGAAAAGCCTGCCTCCCTGAAAATAATAATATGAAGGAGTTATTTATCTTCATATTTTCATATCAAGCCTGGTTACAAGAGCAATGACAGCTGCGATCTCCAAGGTCTGTGGTAATACTGCTGGTGACTCAGTGTCCAAATGAGCCCAGAGAAACCACTCGGTTTCCTGGAGCTTCCAGGGAAAGCTGACGGCATGTGCTGACGGAAGGTGCTCCCAGGGCACCCTCCACCAGGCACCCACCCACCCCCTCACCCCAGGAAGGGGGTTCTGCCGTCCCTGTCCTATTCCCTCTCCAAGGCTTTTGTAAAATTGAAAGCCACAGTGTCACGAGCTCATCGTTGCATTAACTTCTGGACCCCCTAGAGAGCCGAAAAACCTCCTAAAGAGAAAAATGGAAGGATAATTTCTACCCAGCTGGTCATTTCTTGTTGTCAGCATCTTGTTTCTGGTAGAGCCTGGAAACGCAGGTTTCTACTACTCATTTGTCTGCGACTACTTGCACACGCTCCATCAACTGTCCTTGCTCCTCTCTCCATCATCTGTCCTCGCTCCTCTTACTCCCTATCAAGCGTCAACTGCTATTTCGCCTCCTGAATTTCACCCACTGATTTTTGGGAAGCTCCTGGCAGGACTAAGGGCTTGTAGGAGATGATGGTGGGGCCACGTTCTGGTCTTCACATCGACCTTGGTACATCAGAGTCTACTTGGGTTTACACTACTTCAAATTAGAATTTAGTTACAGCATTAGTGCCATAAATATTATTGTTCATGCTGTGTGAAGAACATCAGTGTGAAAATAAATGTAAGGATATTTAAAAACCAGTGTGGAATACTTAGGTATTCAGACTAATCACGGGCTGAAATAAGCACATTTGTTTCAAATCCTGTTTATAGCACTGCAGCCCCTCCCTCCTTTAAATCTTCCTCTTAACCATAGTGATGTTTATTGAATACCTGTCATTTCTCCAGCAGCATGTGCCAACAGCGGCTCACCAGTGCCAGGCTGCATGAAAACCCTTCTGTCTCCTATTCTCCAAGGGGCTCCCTTAGATCAACCACTACCATACCCAATACACTGAAACCCATAAATTTGCAGATACTGCAGTCAAAATTCTGAACAGGAAAGTGCACCCATTTTGCCCAGTGTAGCATACTGAAATATCACATGGTGAGAAGCATTTCTCACCATGTGTAAACTGTCAATTTGATTTGAAATTAAAATTTTTGATTAACATGAGCATTTCTGAGCCTCCCGCTGGCAGCAGCCCTATTGCTGAAAAGTGACATGATTTGTGACACACATGCTGTACAGAAGCCCCATGCCAGCAATTGTTAAACCCATTTTCATTCTGCTTTAATACGGTATGAAACTCAGGAAAATAATTTTAATATTTAGGAGAAAGGGGGTGAAGGCTTAAGGACTGAAGTCCTTTATGGGTGTAAAGCAGGATTAGAGTAGCACGAAAAATCAGCGCGGAGGTCTCCCCGTCTCGCAAGTCATGTCTCTTTTCAGCAATAGGAACCATCTGCAGGAGGCTAAGAAAGGTCCATGCTGAAGCACAAAGCCTTCTTTTAAATCCAGTTGATATTTCAAACACAGCATGAGGTACTTTCCACCTATGAATGCTGAGATGCTTGTGCACGGGGAAATGCTTTGCAACTCCAATAATTAAACGCTCTCAGATGGAAGGTGGGATTTTCTGGTTTCCACAGCGGTCTGTTATTTTTCCATGTTTACCATTTCCCCAGAGATACCAGTGGTCACTGGGGATACTAACATTTATATGGTGAATTACTTACGAAAGAGGAAAGTTTTGTGACTATTAAGACATTTAGGGCCAGGAATCTACCTATTCATCAGGGCGGTGGGAAGATTTTTACAAGTTTAAGCAGCTACCAAGTGAGCACAAGAAGCAGGACAAGTTTTAAGGCTCTGGTGTATGCACACAGGAGACAAAAGTTCAGTGGGGATTTTCATAAACGTAAGCCTGTGTCACTGCTGCAAGCTGCTGACTCAACTGTGTCACCTGCGTGTTTCTCAGACTGGATCATTTTTTTTCCAGTAACTTCATGTTCTGAGGAAGTTTATCATGAAACAAGTATCACGAACAGTCATTCTGAGCAGCACAACAGCCTTGATATGTGTCGACATGCATCTGACTTTTCTTTGAGCTCCTAACACAATTCATCACATTAAACACCCTGCTCTGCTGGACCCTCTGTTCCTAGTAAACACAGAGCAATTTCTAATCGCCATAACATAGCAAGTTAAAAAAAATATAGTATTTTTAACGTAATTTCATGTAGTGAAACAAAATACCAAGATGATTCAGATGCCCTGGAACTATTCAGGCCTGAACATAAAGCTGTGGGCTCATTTATGTTAATAACAGCACTGGAGAACTCAATCTGCATGAACAACACGATCCTCAATAAAGCCGTGGTACACAGTTACTATCAGTATGCAGGTTCTTTCAAATAAGTCTTGAGTTTAAATAAGCGCTGAGTGTAAATATCTAGTTTTAATTAGTATATTGCCAAGAAATTATACAACTACACTCAGCGATGCTGTAATTATTTTAGGGTCTATAAAACCCTCCCTCAGCTGGTGGTGGCTAAGTGCCCCCTCCAAGGTTACCCTGCAGTCACACTCGGAGCTGAACCGAGGGAGTCTGACGTCCTGTGGATACAGAATTAGAGGGCTATAAAAAGAGGTACTGGGTTATTTTTTTAATGTGCACGTTAATTTATAGTTATAAGAATAATCCCTGTATTCAGGTAATACGGCAGAATTCTCTAGAAAAGCCCAGTGTCCAGGAGGAGCCTGTGGGGCAGGGTCAGGCGAGGATGGGGAGTTTCCTTGTTCCACTTTGCTGAGTGATAGGGACACAAAATCTGGCAACTTCATGAGCTGGTTCCTCTCAGCCTCCCTTCCTGGCACTCCTCTCTCTTCACACCACAGCACTTCTAAAAGACTGTGGCTGGACACCATGATAATGGAGACTGTAGAAATATCTGCTGAAGATTAGATAGCATGAATAGGAGGTGAAAGTAAGAATGCTGGACATGGCACAAAGATCAACCAGGTCCACCTTCCCCCATGGACTTCTCTCTCCCTTCAGCATTACTCCTAACACCTCCTCAGCTGATACCAGGGAAGGAACCTTAAAGATCATCTTGTTCCACACCCCTGCCATGGACAGGGACACCTTCCACTGCACCAGGCTGCTCCAAGCCCTCTCCAACCTGGCCTTGAACACTTCCAGGGATGGGGCGTACATACCATCTCTCCTTGACTGCCTGCATTTTGGGGCTTGTGAAGGTCAGATAGGGCCACCCTAAGAGATCCCTGAACTGATGGGGGGAGCTTTCTGAGCTTTTCTCCAGCAGCACCTGGGCTGTCTCACCTTGGACAGCAGATGACTAAGGTAAGTCTCTGGAATAAAACTTTGATATACTGGTAGTACGGAAGAGAGAAAGGGATGGGTCTGGAAGCACAGTAATGCTTTTTGAGGGACATGTAGGGGTTGCACAAGACCTAGAATACAAAACTTGATACTGAAGGACTCAGATGAGGCCTCTGTAGGCAAACACCGTGTACCCAACACGTCTGGACTTACAGCTCCTTTCCAGGCAGCAGAGTGATAGCCAGTGCAGTGTTACCTTCTCCATGGACGCCCTGAATGGTGAAGGTTGGAAACAAAGCAGGGAACAAAGTGCCTCCACTCAGCACAGAACCTCTGAGTGGCCACCAATGTCTGCACCTAAGTTCTGCAGGACATCACCAGAGAGCAGTAAGAGTGGGATGACTAGCACAGGCACCAAGGAATCTCCACAAGGAACATGTCACCCCTGCCTGTCAATCATCTGCCTCTGACTGACTCGACTAGGAGTGTGAAGGTGCACAAGTAAAGTACTAAGAAACCCTGGTAGGGACACAACCCCCTCCCTTGGTGGCCCAGGCTCATATCCCATGCTCTGCCAGGTCTCTACATCCTCCAAGCACTGAGGAGGAAGCTCCACAGACTTATTGACTGACTTCCCAAGGTCTGTTGCACTCAGGGTTAGGCAGGCAACTGCACTTTCAGACAGTGGTGGAGAACACCCAGTCTATTAGTGGATAATTCCTCCAGCCAAATCCCAAACTAGCAACATAACTCCAGTGGGAAGGGACTGCTGGATGTGGAAACCAGCAGCAGAGCTCTGCACGATGACTGAGACTCTCTTTCCGTTTCATTCTAAGTTTGTGTTTTGTAGGGCAGGATGCCCTGTCTACATTCCTTTATGGACTAAGAATGGACATTTATTAACGAGGACTTGGGCGGACAGCCTAAAACTCTAGACTCCTGGCCTGGGACTGTGCGACAGAGAGGGCCACTGACCCCTGCTTGTGTTTACTGTACTTCTACAGACACATGTTGGTGTGATGGGGCATTCACTTTCTCAGGTTCAGGCCAAGGTCAGGCCAGAACATGGACTGAGTTTATTTTTTCCGTATAATCTGCTCAGGCTGTAGCCCAAAGAGGGTCTCGGAGTTCATGAGTTGTAAGTGCATTGTGAGGGATACAAGATTAACAAAGTAAACAGAAGGGGAAGAGAGGGACCTTCTTCGTCCTTATTCAATTTCATGTGCTCATCCCATGTGTGGCAGACTTGGTGGATGGGGGGAGGTGCTCAGGGAATTGAGATGACATTGGTGGGATCTCTTGCCCTAAGAGAATGCTTCCAGCAGCTCAGACATGCTCTTGGTGTAACACTGAGGACCTGAGATGAATCTGTTGTTAGATACACAGCAACACAGAAACATGGCAGTGGGGTGGATTGCCCTATCTGTGTGTATTTAGGACAAAATGAAGACACCACAGGGACCAGGACTGCATATTTTGGACCACACTTAGCAGTCTGGCTCATGACACTTTGTACTATGACTGACTACCAAGCAGGCAGAAAAAAAATCAAAGAGCAAGAGGAACTCCATGTGCAGAGAACTTTACATTTAACTAAAGCAACCCAGGTAAAAAGGGAACCCATATATTATGGTTTGTAATGCATAAACATTCATTTATTCTCTGTTCCTCCTTCGCTTGTATTACTGAAATGCAGAAATAAAGGAAAAAATAATGATGGATGGATTGTGGAAGAGTTCAGAGTTCAACTCAGGATGGATGTGATCCCAGCGTTTCAGATTCTTATCTCATCGTAATTGGAATAACTGAACCTCTCTTGTCTGAAAAATTAGGCAAGACATCCTGTGAGAATGGGCTCTTTTTCACAGCAATTTAGTCCCCAGACACATAAAAGAATGAAAACAAGAACTGGAACAGAACATTTTTACTTTTGAATAATGGCTTCATTTGGGTAGTTTAGAAGTAAACTTCACTTCAAGAGCTGAGGAGGAAGTTCTAGCTGCCAGTGTGCCCATCCCTAGACGCATTCTTCCACGAAGCACATAAATACTTATCTAAAATGATAATTTATCTAAGAAACTCCCATTCTGTAGAATTCAAAAGAAAAACAGAAAGGGAAAAAAGTACATGTGGGCAGCAGATACACTGTCCACACTTCTACCCTGCAAAAGTCATTCAACAGAGTCCACGTGCCCTGCTAGATCCACGTTTCTCTTGAGCAAACTCTGAGGCTACTCTGACTAGTTAGGATAAGTGGAAGAAGGGTGGGTGACTTCCTCCAGCAGCAGAATCGCAGGACCAGAGCAATTACAGTGTTAGCCTGAAAAATCTTGGATTTAAACCTCCCTGAGATTCAATAGAGAGAGACAGAATCCCTGAAGACCCAGTATCTCCATTGATTATAGAGCGACAGTGAGGATTTTAGGTGTCTCATGTTAATGCCAAATGTTAGACACGATGAAAGCCAAGTCTTAGTCCATGTACCACACCAGAATAGATATGGAAGAGAATTTGCTTTCCACCCTATTTCTTGCCCCAGGCAATCTCCCTTGACACTCTCTATCCTTACTGTTTTATCTGGCTACTTTTGATTTGTTTGTTTTTTAAAATCAGGAGACTGTAAAATACAAGTGTTGCTGAGCTATCCTTGCATTCCTGCCCTTCACCTACTTCATTTGCAGGAGGGAATAATGATCTGTCACCAAGGTAAATTCACTGCCCGGCAGATAATGCCACAGTGTTTCTGCTGCCCATTTCACAGTAAGACATTCTTTTTCAATGATGTTGCATCTCTGTTCTCGTGGGAACAGTTTATGGCTGACATAGCAATAGTAGTAATAACAACTAACATTTATATTGTACACGGGATGATCTTTACTTCTCTCTCCTTCTAACAGGGGACCGTTCCCAGTCCTATTGCAAATTCATCCTTCCTGGCCACGGCAGATAAAAATCTGGATTCACTAATTCTGGGCTGCCCCATTCCTCAGCTGTTTGCTTGGGTTGTCATATCCTTTTCAGCCCATTTTGTTATTGATTTAAACTGAACCTTGGGCCGCTACCCAACTGCTGCTCTAAGCCTTCCCTCACACAAATCTGTGGGGATCCCCTCCTGCCTCCAAACCGCAGCCACCTCAAGTCTGTCAAGCTGCTGTCCATCCTCTCCTGCTCCCCACCTCTTCCCTTCCTCCTGCAGCTCCAGCTCCGGCATGCTCGGCTGTACAGTAAAATTGGCTCCCCTCTGTACAGTGTGAGGGACATGGCCAGCTCTCTGCATTCTGCTGTTGGAAACTTCCTGAAAGCGAATTCCCTGGTTTTAAAAGTCGGGCCTTTGAGGAATAACATGTGGGAAAATTGCAGGAGGTCTGCAGTGCAGAGCTGGTCAGGTGGGGACAGCCCCCAAACACCAGCAGGTTTTCAGATTGGGAATGCAGCTGTCAAAGAGCTTTCTGATGTAGATAAGATCTTAAGAGCATGGAATTAAAGCAGAAAAATAACAGGGACAGAGGTCTGGGTTCTCTGTGAGTGAGTGGTACAGCTACAGCAGCAGCATCCTCCCCTTATGATCCCTGGAGAAGAAATACCAGTAAAGGGTTTGGCCCAGCATGGTCTGAAAGATGGTGTTGACACCCCTGTCCTGACTGGGGGTGCCATGGCTGTGACCCCATGGGAGGGCACCCCACAGCCAATGTTGGGGTTCTGGCCATGTGAGGGAGAAGAGAAGTATAAGGGCCCCCTGTAGCATCCCTGTCATTTCCTTCTGCCTCCTTTTGCCAGGGACGGGAGCAAGGTGCTGGCTCCTCAACCCAGGCTGGCTTGCAGCAGATCCCTCTGCTTCAAGTGTGAGGGAGTGTGGGAGGTAATGATTAGAGACACTCTAAAATGATTGCATTAATTGAATCTTATGAAAATGCAAAACAATGGCAGTGGGTAATAATAAACTGTAACAACGTACATCTCTTGTTTACTAGAAAGTGCTTCACATACCACAGATTTACTCTGGGGCACAGCAGGAAACTTTTCTCCTTTAAATTTAATCAGCCCTTTTTTGCCTTCTTTTTTTTTTTTTTTTCCTTCTCTCAGAGAAAAATACCAGCTATCAGATGTGTGTTTCCCATCCACTCCTAAGACTCCTCGGTGCAGTGCCTGGAGGTGATAGTGTGAACTCACTCAAGAATGTGAAGGCATTTTATAAATCATTCGGTTTCAGCAGGAGGGGGAGAAAGGGAGAAGGCAGAGGGATGATACAGTTTACAGCACATACTCAGCAGTAACTCCCAACTGTCAAACTTCAGCATTTTCTTCAGTTGCAACAGTGGTTAACAAAAAAATGTTAAGCCAGCAGACATGAAATGCACATAGGAAGCAGCACATTTAATCGACTGGCACCTTCCTGCCACCCCACCACCAAAATCTATGCAGACACTATCCTAACCCAGGAAAAAAAGTTGTATAACTGAAGATGGGGGCACTGACAGGAGAAAAAGGAGCACAAACGAATAATACAAACTGCTGTAAGCAACTTGCAGCGCCCTTTGTGTGCCAGATAACAACAGCAGAGTTAAAGGAGTGTGTTTACAAGTGTGTCTCTCTTGCCTCACCTTCCTCCTGCCCCCTTTTGCCATGCTCACCACCTCACTCCTGGGAAAATATTTGCAAACCTTTGCAAATAAAAGTCTCCTTCTCACTTTCCAAGAAACGGATCTGGTACTTTTCCATTTCAGTTACACTAAGGCCAGGCCTCAGAAGGGATGTTATTCTCACAGCTCTCTGAGAGTCACCCTAAACTTTCCTTCCAGTTCCTAGCTAGCAACTTCTGCCATTAAAAAGTAGTACCTTCACTTAAAAAGCAGTACCTGCAAATAAAAATAGTATCTATTAAGCTACAGAAGTGATGAGACTTTTTCTGGGAGGCTGATCTCACTAAAATGCCCTCCCTGACAACAGCAACCGTCCAGCACACGGCATTCGGGAGCTGTGCATCGCTCTTCACACATAACTTCAGTTTTACAAAATGAAGGCTCCTTGGAAAGCACCTGATTAACCCATGAATCTGCAGTATGTGCAGACACACAGATCTTTCCTGAATATGCAAGCCAAATATGACTATGAAGGTTGGGATCCATTTGAATGAAAACCACCTTGTACCTGTAAAACCACGTCTGATTCATCCTGGCACTACACCACGCGCAGAAACCAGAGGAAGGTGTGAAACAACCACACACGTTTTCATATAGTTTACATGTAGTGTGTATATATATTTGGAAAGGTCTAAAGTCCACAGAATATCTCCTGCGCTGGTCAGGACGTCAGAGGAAAAGAACACACCAGCACGAGTGGGAAAATGTGCTTCCTTACTGCAGTTGGTGGTGGCCTCGTGCTCCACTCGAACACTCCTGCCTGGGTGAACTGAGCTCTGGCTGAAGCCACAGAAGTTGAGGTACAGGCAGTTCAGACACAGTGAAGGATAAGTGTGTAAGTAGGAGGAAAAATATGGTTTGTTACAAAGGGTCAGGCTGGCTTGACCTCTGATGCTCTGAGTGAACTTGATGGGCAGCAGAAAGATGTTTCCCCCCCCCAGGATGCTGGGGACGGGCAGCCTGACACCCACCACTGCCTCCACCTCCAGCTTTCACCCCCTTTCTGACTCCTGCAGCGTGCACAGCGACAGAGGCAGCGCCTTGCCAGCTCATGCACACAGCACAGATCCAGGCACACATTTTCAGCTTCCAGTGGTTTGACCACACTGGGCAGAATTTTGGCCAGGGAGCACTTCCAGTCGCAGGAGAGCAGCGGTGAGCCAGCCTGGGTTTTGCTGTTGTGATCTCCGAGTGGAGGGTTCCCACTCACTGCCACAGCTGACTGGCACCGCTGCAAAGACACCACCTAAATAGATGTGAAGTAATGAATACTTCGGGTAAGCGACTGATTTCAGAGGGTGCTTTTATCCACAGGCCCTGTATTTATAGTTCAAGCCTTTTCAATTAATACGCACACCCTAAAAGAATTAAACTACTAATTATCACATTTTACTGTGGTTCACAGAACTTTCATCAGATCTAGTAAATGAAATCACGAGTTCAGCAGAAGAAGCTTTACTGCGCCAAATTATGTCAAGGGTATATCATGTTGATAATAAAAGATCACTTGGTTGGAAGCCTAACCTAGAAGGTTGGGGAGGCGTAAAAAGTTCACATTTTGGATCATGCTGCTCTGGTGTGGGCGTTCTGTGTTTTTTTTTTCTTGGTTATTGTGGAAGGCAATTTTCCTGCAAGTAAAATTTTCCTTTGTCTTACATTACTGAGCATTAGGGAATTTTTACATAGAAAGACAAATAGATAGGTTTGGGGTTTTGTTTTGCAAGTTAGATCTTGGCATCACATCCACTTTCCACTAATAAACTCCCCTCTCTACTGACAGAAATTAAAACAGTGCCCATACCACAAATAAAGTCCTTTTCCTAAGTGCCCAGCTTCTTGGTGGGCAAGTGTGGTGTTTCCAAGCATCCTTCAGCCTGTGGTCCTCTCTGACAGCCGCAATTACTCTGACGCAACCCAGCTCTCAGCTGTTAATTAAACAACAAGCCTCTCAAGAAGATAGAAAAAAACCCCAACAGTCGTAGTGAAAACTGGAGATTGCTCGCAGCTCCAGCTGCCCAGTGCAGGACACGTGGACTGGCTGAAGTGAGAACTGAGGCACCTCTTGGCATGCAAAGGTGTGACACGGGTAGGAGAGGATGCCGTGGCTGCTGCCACAGAGGAGGGGGCAGACCTGGCACCTCAAGGCAAAGAAATTCCTTGGCCCTGCAGAGGGAAGCTCCTGAGCTTCCTAGGAGGAGGCTCCTGGCCGTCCCATTTCCAAGCTGCCCTCTAGATGGCCCTTGCTGTTATCTCGTGGATAAAAGACTCATGTAAAGAAACAGAACGGAGCAACAGAATAAAAATAAATTTCGAAACGACTTGGAATAATCACAGCTATATTTATGTACCTTATCCATTGGAAAGGTTCATTGCCTTTTTTCTGTACACACACATGGAGAAATAAGAATATATACAAGCCACACTTTTATTTCTCCATCCATTTGCAGCCACTCCAAGCGTAATGAACGTTTCATGTCTTTCAAGCACTGCTTTGTCATGCTATAAACATTCATTTCATGCTTTGAATATTTCCTGTCATACTCGCCTTGGATGATTTTTTTTGTGGGAATGCTTTGTTTGTGAAGGTTAATGGTTAGCAGCAGTGAAAACTGAGGTCCTCTGCCCGTCCCCAAGTTTCAAACACCGCAGGTCACCAGTGAGGAAGGGCCCGCACATCTGACACTGACTGAAGACTGTGGATCTCACCCTACTGACAGTCAGCACCCTTCATTGTTGCCATCACTTGGTCCTCTCAAGGGAGTGCCAGCTTCTGATAAAAAGGTTAAATCCTGAGCCTACCAGAGGACTCACTGAATCCTGGAAATGGCCTAACAGTGCTTCACAATCTGGACCACAAAAGAGAATATGGTAATACAGGGGAAAATTGTGTTTTCTTTCCTAATTATTCCAATTTCTTCATGGCAGTCATGAAAATGTCTGAGAAACCCACCTGGATGCTGCAAAGTTTCTGTTCTACACTATTATGATTAAAATACTGTATTTCTAATACTTGTTGCGATCTATCAGTAATGAAATAAGATGGAAAAAAAGCAGGACTACATCACACCTAAGTTAAATTTATAACCAGACATCGCTGGTTTTGTTTCCTTGGGAAACGTTGGCTCTCAGAGTTGCCTCCATGCACTCTCTCTCAAGGGGTCATGAAACACAGGTTGGACCTTATCAGACTTTTGTTGGCTGATGGGTCTTGTTAGAATCAACAGCCCATCCTGCCCAGCACACGAGAAGGCAAAAACCAGCCCCACCAGTGCTCCCCAGTTCAGCCACAGCTTCCCAGCCTGGACAAATTTCCCCAGTTCTGTTCCCGGCAGACAACGTGATCCATAAGGGTGCAAATCTGCCCAGAATTTGGTCCTGGCAAGTTACAAAGGTGCAAACGAGCTGACATCACCAGGAGCTTTGACTTTAGTGCCAGTGATGAGATTCCTTATTGAAAATGCTAAGAGCTTTTTTTTTTAAAGCTTTTCTGAAGAAAGTTAATTTTAGATTAGTCCCTCAGGCTGTGATAACTCCTCAGCGTGGCTCTGTAAACAAAAGAGGAGAGTCTTCTTGCATTTATAAGATTCTGATGCAAATAATCCCATGAACAAGAGCACTAATAAAAGCTGCTGTTACTGTATTACCGCCTTTGCAGCTGCAACTGATAGAAAACTTTCCCTGCAAGGTTCGGTTATCTGCCGCAAATGAGGTGTTTCAGGAATGTTAGTCATCTGAGACCATGTATTTTCTAACAGCAAATACTTCAGCATTGTGTGTTCAGAGAACTGCTCGTGTCTGTGCACTCCTCAGGTGGGAGCTGAGGGGCTTATCCAAGGACAGATGAGGCTCCAAAAACCTCAAGCATTTTCTTGGTGAGTTGGTGTCGAGTTCAGACACAGCTGCAAGGGCCTGGGAGGCAGCTGAAGCAGTGGGGACAGGAGGTCAGGCATCGTCCAAGCAAAAGGGATGGCCTTGGAAGGCACAATGCTTCCACTCGTTAAAAATTTGGCTGTTGAAGGAGTTGAAGGCCTCTGAGCTACCATTGAACTTACACGTAGGTGAGTGCTGGGGACAACCACAAAGAGCAATTACTTGTTCTGCCCATCTCAGCTTGAGAGGAGGGTTTGAAGAGTGAGCCCTGCATCCAGGAATGCCCAGCCTTTGGGACAGGTGGGCACCAATTCCACTGGCTGAAGCCACCCCACTACATGGAACAAGAATGCCAAGTTTTGGGCTCAGAAAGAAACCATTCATGGACGGACTGGACCCTGCAGTGAGTTAGTTAAGGCAGAGAGGTCTTTCCACACATAATTCCCTCCTCCCTTGCAGCCAAAGATGTCTCCTGCTTTCCATGACTAGCTCTGCCTAGAGAAGAAGAAAAGGAAATTTCTCTTTGCCTATGTTCCCTCTGTTGCCTTCTCTTTCTCTCACGACCTGAGGACCAAAATTACTTCCTGCATGTTTCCAGGCACAGAAAAGTAAGCATATACTTAAATATTTCTTTAAGATTTCAGACTCAAGACCAGCCCTACTTAAGCAAAGAATTCACAGATGATATTTACAAGTCCAGTGTAATTACTGCAGGGTTGAAAAACAAGTTTTGTGAGTTATGGTGCATCATTGTTTTTCTTTTTTTTAATGTTACAAAGAACAATGTGCCTTTCATTTCCTGCAGTGCTGTTAAGGTACTTGCTGCTCAAAGCAGCAAGAATACATTAAAGCTAAGAAGCACTTGGGCGTTAAACATTTTTATTTTTTTTAAAGAAAAGCCTCTTCCTCTACAGAAATGGTTTGAGAAATGGATTTGGCACACGTTTGTAATCAGCTGTAATAATGAATGCTGCCCTGCTCACTTGAAATGGGGGCATTTGCTAACTTTTAAAAAAAGAATTCACTATCTACAGTCAGAGTGCTGTTCTACCAACTCTGAGTTACCAAATCACAATCCCCACCCGCTCGAGAGCCATCAGAACCTGTTGAACATGACACAGCGTTCTGCTCTCACAGCACACTGTGTGTGCACCTTTCCACTGCACTTATTAATTCCCCAGTGCCACCACATCAAACACAAACATCGCTCTCTGGATGCCTGACATCGCTTTACTGACAGCAGCAGCACAGCTCTGTCCCACAGTTATTAACCACTCTGTGCCACATCCTCACTGCCTTTCTCCAGAGTTAAACTCCTGCTGGAGCAGAGCAGGATTTCGACTTTTAATGTTCTCTGAAAGCTACAATCACAAGTATCCCACTTTGCAGACGAGAAGAGCAAAAGGTTTTCCTACAAAAGTTTAAATTAATCCGACTTTCAAAAGGAAAATCTATCTGATAGCTGTTTCCACGACTGAAAGTGAGAATAAAAGCCTGAGAGAGAGTCCACAGCAGTGCTGAGCTGGGAATTCAGTTGTTCCTGATTCCCAGGCATGCAATCACTTCACTACATCAGACTATCCGTTTTGTCATCCTCACTTCACTGAAAAACTAGTTTGTTTATAAAATACAACACCAAACCAGTGCATTTAACAAGCTTTTAAAATCAATAACCTTTTTCTTTTTTTTTTTTTTTCTGATTGGTCATATTGCAAAATCACTTTGTGGTGCCAGCTGAAATGAAGCTTTTACATACCATTAGGCAACTACAAAAGTGGGGAATTTTCCACATGGGTGTTCCACCCAGCTGATCAGAAAAAAAACCTCATTTAAGCAAAATATCAGGGGCATCAGAACATGCTCCTGCCTTTCAGATGAAGCTGTTGGCCTCTTTCAACACCTCTCCTGCAAATCTCCTCACCCCTATAACAAACAGATCCCAGGGTTTATGCTTCTCTCCCAAAAGCTCTTTTCCTGTGCCCTGTGCTCTCCCTGTGGGTATGTGTTAGTTTTACCCCCAGTTCCAGGACAAAACATCTGGACCTTGGACCATGCCTGCGCCAATGAGCCCTGTCTTGCCTGAATGTTTGCTTTTCAATGGCCATCGTGCTGGTTCTTTCTCTCCCTCTCTAGAAAATAATTAAAGGCTTAATACATATTTCTGTAAAATTTTTGCAGCGGTGATTGAATGACTGCCTGAAAACTCTTCTGGCTTAATGAAAGCTGATGGAAAGGCCACAGCTGGTGTTGAAGCCACCACTGAGGGCAGAAGATGACACCGTCTTCTCTGCCTGTGATGATTCTGCTCCGGAAAATGGGGATGTGAAGCCCACCAGAGAAAAGCAGTGGCTTTAAAAAAGAAAAAGCTTCTTTTTTTTTTTCCCTCATGAACTTCACTTTAATGAAGGTTAGACATCCAGGCTTTCCAAAACAACACATACAATTTAGAATGATAAATTAAAATCTGTAGTAGGAGGCCTTCTTTTTCAGGGCTGTATAGTTGACCCTTCTGAACCTACATTACTCAAGGTATGCAAAATATATGTGTATAATAAATAGCTCTAGAATTTATGGAGTGGAACAGAAAGGATATTAACAGGCAAGTAGAAAGGCTGTATAACCCTCACAAGGCCTTTAAAGATTTATTTTTTTAAAATGAAGGAATGCATGCATGGAAAAGGTAGTACTGAATCGATACACTTTCTTGTGCCTTCCAGAAACACATGCAAAATGCTTCCAAATCTGCCCTCAGTCTGGCCATTCCACTATTAGTGGGAACAAGAATATTCACAATACTATTTTTCTTTGATTTAGGCAAAAAAACAACATTCCTCTCTGTGTGGGCTCATTCCTACCCTCAGTAAAATCAATTACGAGCCTCCCATTGACTCTGAAGGGATTTGGATCAGGCCCTGTGGAAGTGGGTCTACAGCAAGTGTAGAACAACGCAGTTAATATGATTTATTGTGTCCGTTTCTGTGCGTGCAGTTTTTCATTTTCTAAAGCCTGCAGTTTTGCTTTCATCCTCACGTTGAGGAGATAAGAGCTGCAGATCTGTGTTGATCTACACGCTGGGTACACTGGAGCTGGGGGCTGTGTGCGCTGGGAATGAGCTCAGTGTGTGCCCAGGGGGAACAAACCCCTTTAGGACCAACACGCTGGTAAAGAAAATATCCCACACACGCACTGCAAAAGGTGCATAATCAGTGAGGGGGCTGCTGCTGTGGTGGGGAGAAATACCCTTTAGTAAAACTGAGAAAAAAAAGATAAATCCTTTTCCTGTTCATAAAAAAAAAAAAAAAAAAGGTACCTTTTGCAGGTCACCAGCAAAGTTCCAGGAATTCACTGAAAGATTGTTTTACAAAGAAGACTCAGGCTCCAAACCAGAGATATTTCGTTTCACTAGGCTCTTACAGATTTTACATTATTAAACACTGACACTGCTGCTTTTCGGGGCAGTTGTTGAGTAACAGGATTCGTTAAGACTAAGAAACTGGTGGATAAGAAGAATTGAGCTTTAAGAGCTGCAAAAGAATATCATTTAAACGCAAAATAATAATATGCTTGGTGCCTAATGCATTCTAAATTAAATTATGATTTAATAAACACATGCAACATATTCTCCATTTAAAAAAAAATAGCAGAATTGGCAGAACAAAAATCACAGTTTAGTCAGTTCTTCTCTTAACCTTGCAATCCTTTGGCTACAAATTAGAATTTCTGTGAACAGGACTGATAAGGGAAATTAGGCACTGTCTGTCAGAAACAACAGCAATGTTTTAAGATAGTATGTTTAGAGATGGAACAGCACAAAAAACTATCAAAATATGAAACCTTTGATAGCTAATGGGAGGAAAATACAGGAACCCCCAAATCCAAAATCTTACCAGCACAGTGAGCCCTATGTTCTATGTCCTATGATACATGCTGGTAATGTAAAGGTTTTTATGCACCTAAACCTCTTCTTCTTCCCTTAATTTTATCCCCTGCTTAAACCCTAATCCAAACGCAGTCTGGATGTGAATGCAGCCCTTCAGCCTCACCCTCCCTTGTTTGGTTGCCAATGAAATCCCCAAAACACACAGTGAACACATATACAGCTGAAGGGGTTTAAGGCAAAAGCAGTTAGTTGCTCTGTGAAAGGGGAATCACAGCTCTATTATTATAGATACAATATTTCTACACAGATTTAGACATCCTAAAACATTGACAGGGTTCAGAGGCATAAGCCCTTCACACGAATTCTGTCTGTATATGCAGAGTAGATCTCAGTACAATGGATCCCTCAAACTACATATAGGTCTTATAAAAGAAATCTCGTTATGGATAAGAAAAGTCAAGAAAAACTATTAATAATACTCACTTTCATTTTGGGAGAGATTATAAGCCCTAAATATAAGTAGTAAACCAAAACTTAGTTGCCGATGGGCCAACCAAAATTGTTGAGGTCTACCTTAGTTAAACACGAAAAGCAAGAGAAGCTGCTCCATTACACACGCATTTATCCTTTCACATACAGCATCTACAGATATCCACTACTGGATGATATTTCCTTCAGGCTGCTCTACAAAGTAAGCTGTGGGCTCAGTAGAAACTAATGCTTCCACTTTAAAACTGTCCCATTCCTAGGAACATGAGTGTTCCCAAACGTCCCAGTCCTGCTGCTGCTTCCAGATAATCTCAAGCCACTGGCACCCGAAACCACGGTATGGAGAACATGGAGAGAAGAAGGAGCAAAGAGTTGAACCTCCCTGACCTGTTACCTCATAGTCTCCACAACCTTTAAAGCACGATGGTGAAAAATAGAAAGACTGGTAGCCCCTGTATGAGCCCTGCAGTGACACCTGCCTGAGCAGCTCCTTCAGTGTGTCATGTGTGAGCACCAAACAAAATGAAGTTAAAAGCACAGAGATAAAACCAAAAGCCATGAAACACACACCTCTGTGTGGCCCTGACTCGTGGCCCATGGACTGAAAGCCTTTGCTATGGAGGAATAAGGATGAAGGTTGCATACAGCAGGCTCTGCTATGGCATATCCCTAATTAAAATTATTTTTAAAGGGGAAAAAAAATTCTCTCTCCAGGACTGGAGAAACAAATGCTACCTTAGATTAGTGAAACAGTAGCATTTTAACTATGAGGAGAGTGCACAACCTATCTGTAGCTATCCCATGTCAATTATTCTGAATAATCGTTTGCAGTAGACATGGGGAAAAAAAAAATCTTTATAAATATGGGCTGTTTTAATATCCCAAAGCAGGAGCAGCAGGTAAGAACTTACCATTTTCTGGCTGGTCCTTAATATCAGCTTCACTTGGCTGGCTGGGACTTTCAGATTGACTTGAATCTGAAAAACATAAAATACAGCCAAAAATTACAGGGTCTGCTGTGGAAAATAGATCAGAGGCGCCAGACTTCCTCAAAAGGCTGAGAGTACAAACTAAGGACAGGAGTGTTGCACCAGGACATGATAATGCAAAAGTCCCGTGCCTAGGTAATATGTTTGTAAGCAAAAAAAAAAAGGGGAATCTTGTTTAAAGCACTACACAGAGTGCTTGGGGGGGGCGTGTAAGCATAAATTAAGCTTTGAGAATCCTTCTTTTTAAAGAAGGCATATTTAAACGACTCTCCTACAGGTTTTTTATAATGCAGCCTCTCTGTTGTATACAAACCAGAGCCTTACTCCAACACATAGTAAAGTCTCAAAATGAATCTTCAAGCAGGCATAGAAAGGTAACTAAGCAACCCCACAAAAGTCGTGGAGATTTTTGGCTACACATTCCTGAAACAAAATCTGCAAAACTGAGAGAAGAGCTGGTTTTTTTGGCGTGCTTTCACACTGGTTACAGTGCTACGGGATCCCTGAAATGTATGGTGCTGATGGTGAGCTGAGGTGGGATAAATGGGGTCAGATAGTGGATGACCTGCTTTAAAACTTGTGTGAATAATCCTGCAAACTCCCAGCTAGCACTCTCCGATGAGCAGCATTTATTTGCCTAAAATAATAAAATTACTTCTATGTGTAATTATGAGTGTTTTGCTTTTTTAATATATTATTAACTCTATGTGAAGATGATTGCTTTTTTGGACCAAAAATTTTCCTTAGTAGAAGCTTTAGTCAAATAGTATTTTCCTTCTTAATTATTTCTGCCACTATGAGCTGAGAATAAAATCCCTTTACCTGTAGGGAAAAAAAATATTTAAAAAAAAAATCCCTCAAACGACCAGGTTCGCAATTAATACAACGTTTTTCTTTCCCCAGAGATTGCTCTGCAATTTATTAATCCCGTAAAAAAAGTTTTTGCTGTTAAACAAAACTCAGGCAACGCAACCACTCGCTCCAAACCGCCCCTAATCATGGCAATCCCGTTTTCTGGCTTCACCTTGACTTTGCCGAGTTTGGAATTAGCTGTCTGAAATCTGACCACATTTCAGTGAGGAGTCAATGCAAGATCAAAAGGTCACAACACTTAACTGTGATTAAATTGAAAATCTTACTTCTATTGCAACAGAGTCATAACACCACCCCTTCTTTTTCTTTGAGGTATTAATAGCGCTGGGAGAAGCAGTACTACCAGTGACCTTGGGTCAAGCAATGCTAATTTATTGCTTTAAAAAGGTTCCTTGCTTTTAAGCAAATGAAGATTTTAATTACCGCAGAGCACTATAAAGAAAATGCCTGTTTTAAATATTCAAATTTTTTTTTTCTTTACCTGCTGACTATCTGCTTTAGGTATCATTCAGAAGCTTGGAGGACAATCTTGTATAAATTAAAAACGACACGTGAAAGAAAGCACTCGCAAAACAAAAATGGATGAAGTTCAGTTTATAAACGTTCAGAATATTTAGCAAAGAAAGCTTCAGTCCTGGTATTTCTATTTGAAATCAATGAAATTCTGCTAAAAACTGCTAAGTTTTCCAGTGTGCCCAGAATCCATGTTCTATCTTTTGTAATTTTTATTCTTAATAATTTCTCTGATGAAGCTCAGTGAAAAAACAATATTCTCGCTTTTGTAATTTTCTTTTAAAATATCGATCTTCTGGGTTATCTTTCCCTGAAGCTCAAATCAGTGCCAGCAGACAGACCATGGGGTAACATGCACAGTGATATTTTATTCTGGACACTCGATTTTGGCAAGAAGTTTCACGTTTCTGGTACCGCAAAGGTAGAAACAAAGGTAAAATATTAGGTACGTAAAATATTTAGTTAACATTCAAAGTTAACACTCAGTGGATTTCATTTTACAGGGCGGGCATGAGGCTTTCGCTTATTTTTTAGGTTTCTCTTTCCCTCCAACCAGCCATGGCTCAATCAGCCTTTTGGCTTTATGTTTAAAGCTCAGAATTCCACAAAAATTTATTAGATTTGGACAAGTTACTGCCGAAAGACTGGACTCAAAGCATGTTTTCCTTTCAAAATTCGAAACAATCCAGGGAAGGGCTCGGTGGCAGCGGCGGGAACCGGGCTCAGCGCTGGCACCTTGGCTCCAGCACAGCCCTGCAGCCGGTGGGCAGCACACACAGCCCGAGCTGCTCCTGATTTGGGGGAAACAAAGTACTTTTGTTTGCGTGGAGGGCTGTTTTTCCAACACCAAGGCCAGTGGCACAAGAGAGACTCCACTGGCCGAAGAACATTTGTTTGCACACTGAATCTTAACTTTCCTCTTTTATTACCCTGGCTACTGCGATAAAGCTTTTCCGAATTCTCTTTTCCTGCGACCCGCCCCTTCTGCTGAAATTAAATATTAATTTCTTTTTAAAAAAAAAAAGACAACAAAAGCTTTACGCACTATTCTTCGTGGAGAGGCACAGTAAAACACAGGACGAGGTAGAATTAAAACCCACTCTACACTGCGGTAGGGATCACGGGAGGCTACCGAAAACATGCACTGGGCAAGCGTATGCTAAGCATTGTTATGCAAGGTGGCATCTTGTGGAAACCCCAGATAAGAAGACTGAGTTAAGGCACTTAGCCAAAATGTTTATATGCAGAATTTTGCTTCCCTGATTTTATTCAGATGCCGCAGATGATCCGGTACATATAAATGTGCCGCCACATGGTTAAAGGATTGGCAAAATCGGAGCCGTTGTGTTTTACAGTCTTGCCTAGGACGAGGGAGCCTTGCTCAGCCTCCACCGCTCTCTCTCTCTGCTTTTTCAGCAGTTGGCACTAACTCCTGTCGGGGCTTTTTTGTTGTTTTGCACATGGAAACTTTCAAATCCCAGTTTTCTGAATGTTCAGTGTTTTGCGGGCTCGGCTACGACGGGAGGGGGAATGTCTGTCCTGCTGAGTCAGTCAGCCGAACAGGTGACCGGAGGAATAAATTAATTTTTGCCCATACATAATTGATATAAATGGAAGATCGTTTTCATAAGCATTTGCATTAAATCAATAAAATCACTTACTATAGAGCAGTTCAACAATTCATTTGATTTTCTCTTTTCTATATATTTGATAGCCACTCTGCAAAACAGTATACACTTTATGCCTGTTTTCTTTAGCAACAACACTGCCAGTTAAATTCTACCACCTGCAATAATTAGAGCCATTGGAAAACATACAAAACAAAATATACAGTAGATGCGAGCCCCTCTTGAATCCACGGCCCCCTGCGGCAACGAGTTTCATTGGTGCCTTAAGCTAAGGCTGGTAGGAAGCCAAAGAATCTGTATATTACAATAAAGTGCATGTTATTAAGGGGAGGATTTAAATGATTTCAGATGGAGTTGGAAATATTATAGTGAGGAACCACTATTAAGATTGCTGATTAAAAAAAAAAAAAATCACCAAGGAATCTAGTTTTATGTTTAAGGAAGCTTAACCTTGAATAGCACAATGGGTTTTATTTGGGGTTTTTTTTAGTTAGAGAAAAGTTAGTGGTTGGGATTTTTAACCCTGAGTTAGCCAGAGTTCGAGAGAGTCTGCACTGGAGTCAAGGTTACTGGGCAAGAGAAGCTCAAGGGGATCTGATATCAACCGTAATCATTGCAAACAGGAAAAAACCCCATATTGAAGCTATTTTACTCTCTACTTCCAAGGATCAACTATGATTAAGGGATGAAGGGGGGAAAAAAAATCCCACCAACAAAACAGGCTAGTTTTTCAAAGTAGCATTTCCTACCACGTCTCTATTCTCTGTTCCTCTTTGGATCTGTTCCTTTAGCATATGCTACCCCAGCACGACCGAGGTGGTTGTGCCTGAGCCCCAGGTCGGCCTGATCCCAAACCATACGCGGGCAGGGACCTTCAGCTCCAGGATGGAAGCCTTGGACTTTTCAATATGCAGTTTTCCCTTTCAGCTGCAGCAGGAGCACAGCTCCAGCTGGGCTGCACGATGGCTGCATGGAAGCAGGGCTTGCGGCGCTGGAAGGGAGCGCTCCATTGTTTGGAAAGAATAAAACCTTCCCAGGAAAGTCTGGCCCGTGGACAGGACCAATGTCAACAGACTGACAATGTTGTTCTTTTTTGTAGACCGTGACACAGACGGTGTAGAGTTGTTACACTCCTCCACCACAAAAAAGCCTGTTTTGAGTGCCATGGCACTTCCCAGCGCTAAGCCACTCCATGGCTACCTGACCCGGGAGGAATGGGACACTCTGGTTGAGTACTCCCAAAAACACTTCGTGTTTTCCAGAACATGCTGAATTCCAGGCTTAGGGTTCATTGGGCTGGGAGCGACTCTGTTCAATCTGTGGGTCTCCACAAACCAAAGTAATGGATGTAAAGATCATTTTTTACCTCTGTAGAGCCACCTCCCAGCAGAACCTGAGCCTTTCAAGCAACCCATGAGCTAACACAGGTGCAGGCACACCTATCCTGGAAACAGTAAAGGTGATCGCCGTGTAGTGGAGGAAAAAAATGACCAGCAATGCAAGATGAGCAAGGCAGTGCTGCCACTGCCCATGCCAAGCCTGATCTGGAGCAAAATAAAGCAGGTTCCTCTCCTCCACAGTCAACCCAGCACCTTGCAGAAGCACCACAGAAGTGCACAAGTTAAATTTTCCATTCGTATCGTGTTTTAGGAAGGCGGGGGGGGATTTTGTATAATAAACTGACATATTTTATTCAAGTTTCAGAGTCCTATTTGTAATAAAAAATTTATATCGCTGGGTTGTGTTCATGCAATAAATTTTTCATCTATAATTTTGGGCATAGATTCTACCAAAGATTTATATACGTTAAAAAAAAGGTAATCTAAATCATGCTCCTTTATATACAATCCTATGTGGCAAGCTTAAGGGATTTACAAACTGAAACCAGCACCGGGACTGGACCATTTTTACACTCACTTTCCCTTCATTATACATTACAATGTAAACACATAGAGATCCCTCCATATATGCTACAATTATTATTTATGGCTATTTTGGTGGCTACTACTATTTCTTTTAAGGAAGGCCTGGCTCTCCCTTTCACTCCAGCCATCTCTTTCAAGTCAACTTTTCCAGGGTGTTCAAAGTGCTTCATTATCATCCACCTCACCATCACACATGTACATGCCCACACCAGATTTCCAGTTTTATTCCATAGCCCCTGTACCTTCTGGCCCATCCCCACGGTTCTCCAACGTGGCTCTGCAGTGGTAAAATCCCTGCGGTGCCAGGCTGGTTGGTTTCTTTTTTTTTTAATAAGGCGAGGACTCTTAATTCCTGTACACTGGGAAAGAGATTATCTTTGATAATGGAAATGTAAATCAAAGCTTGCTGTTGTTTATTCCAGACAGACATTTGTGTGTTAAGTCTGTTTATCAGGCAACACTTTGTCTAAGCCAGGAAGTAGTCAGCCTTTGTAACGAGATGTATGCAAATGATTTTCCCATCAGCCCTTGCCACAAAACTTTTGTGGCAAAAAAACCCTCCTTGTTACTTCACCAGTAAGACGCTCCTAAGCTACCCCGTAAGTAGACTAGCAACAAAACAGCCAGCGAGACTATGCTGATGAGTTTGAATGAGCCCAAAACATGTGCCCACAGTCTGTTGCTCGGTATTGTAAGCAGACTTTGTGTATTACATCTGTTTATCAGGCAACACTCTGTCTGCTGGGGCGGCTTTGTACCAAGGTGGATGCAAACAAAGATCTCCACAAGTCCCCACTGTAACTTTTTTTGGCCCCAGAGAAATTCCCCGTTACTTTTCTCCTCGCTGGAAATAAGAACGTGAAACTTCACCCAGAGGCTGCGAGGCCCTAAAGCTGTATCAAAATGGTTTCATTTTAAATCAACTTTCTTTGTTCTCGCAAGCCCATAAATGATTTACTGCTATCGTGTGATAGCCTAGAATGTGGGGAATCTGTGTATTCCCATATTTGTTTCCTTGATATTACAAACAAGTATTTGATTCACTTCTAAATGTTTGTTTTTAAAACAGTTTACAGCCTTTGATTCCTGCTTACTGATTCATTTCTGGAACATTTTCTATTTATTCCTTTGCAGTAGCAAACGTTAATTTTGACTTAGTTCAAATTGTCATCAAAGGCTTCCTTAAGAAATCCCACAGCACAGATTTTATTTGTTATAATAAAATATTCTTAAAGTAAACATCGTTCGACTGTGTTTTTTTAATTCCAAGAGATACAAAAATCCGTTACCCAAAGGATTCAAAATGGTTCAGCCCTTTCTCCTAGACAAAATAAACACTTTAGGACTTTACTTGTTTGTATTCTCCTCAGTGGTGCTGTATGCATCACCAGCTAAAAACAAAGAAACTTTTAGCTGCTCAGACAAAATGCAGAAGCTCCCCAAACAACGAAGCGGGGGGGTGGGGAGGCATTCAGAAAGTCTGACAGTCCATTCAATATAGGGATGATGGCCATAATGCATCCAGGGTCCCCTTGCTAATTAAATATGCATTGGCACAGTTTTGATCGATGCAAGCCATGGATCAGATGACACACCTGCAAAATCTTGAGCCCAGAGCTCCCAGGAAAAGGAAAATACAGGCTGTCTCCTTATCTTTGTTTTCAAAGGCTCTCAATTTCTGTGCTTAGATATCTAATTTAATTCTCTCACCCCTCAGCAAACTGGATTAGGAAAGTCAATACTGCCATTGTGCATCGACAGGAACACACAGCTTTCCTTTTATTCAATTTAGCCATGACCTTTAGACAAAGATAATGACAACTGTCTAGAAGTAAGGTAAGGCCTTAAGGAAGACCCTGCTGAGGGGCCCCTCTCGCTTTCCATGGCTCCTCCGCCCAGGAGGACCCCACCGGCCATGGAGCAAATTCCAAAATAGATTTTTTTCCCCAGATTGCAATGAGTAGGACCAGCTTGGCAGAGCAGCTCCCTCAGCCACCAAGGGCTCTGTCCCATGCTGAGGACCTGGGACACCTTGACACGAGTGGCCGGACCCTCACGAGCCATTTGCCAAAGGTGGCAACGTCTCCGGAGGAAGCGCGTGTGCCAAGAGCAAAGCCGAGCCCTTGCACGAAGAGGGACCGCACTGTCCTATTTTTCCTGTGGCTGTTAGGGACACAGTGAAATGGAAGGGTCAGGTGAGTGCCGGGGGTAGCACTAATTTCTAATTTCTGGCTCCGGTGCTTGGGAAGAATCGTAATCCTAGAGCTCCGAACACGGCACAGAGAGCCACACGCAACCGCAGCAAGAGGAGGAAGCGGCGCGCAGATTTTCCTGGAGCTGAGCTGAAGCCAATGGAAATGACATTACTTTCCAATAGGTCTCGCATCAATATTTTTAGCAGCCTTCCTACACGAGATAGCATCTTTCTAATACATCTGTAAGGGAAGGAGAGAGAACATGCTCTAAGCTAACGAACAGCTATCAGCCAGTAATCCACTTTGGTACCTGCAGATACAGGTTGTACCTGGAGCAGTGATTGAGGCATATAAAAATTCATATTGATTGAGCAGCCCAGCTCCACAAAATGTGAGCTTCCATGCTGCACAGTGTTTTAATTCTGCAGGATTTTTTTTTAGCTGTATTTAAAAATATACTTGGCATTTCTAGCTGTGGACCAATATTTTTCTCATGTCTTTTTATACAGATTTGGAGGGAAGGATATTTGTAATGGAAAAAAAATATGTGCAAAGTTGGATTGCTAAGTTTCTGTAATCTTGGGAAATAAAAAAAAAAGCAGCCTATGTAAGAGCTACAAGAAACCATATGGATCAACAAGAGCTGCCCTCATATCCCTAGGAAATATATATTAACCTACATTTCATCATCATAAACCCCAAAATAAAAAATCTAATTAGAGTCTCTACCCTCAGATTCACTTCTAGAAAATTTGCTTATCCCCCTCACAAAATGATTTACAGTACTTACATCCATTTCTTCGGAGTGATTTAAATTTATTGAATCATTTCAATTTTTAGAGAGCTTCCATTTGGATCTGTATGGGTTTCTAGACATATGCAGTGCTCAGTTATTTAAAATTAATTGCAGTACAATAATTTTAAATTGCTTCACACTATACAAATCTCAAGTGCTTTGAAATATTTGAACCATTCTATTTAGAAGCCATCAAACTTCTGAGCACATGCATCAAAGAGTTGTTTTAAAAGCTGAAGGGCCGTACTGATGATCCCAAAGTGCAGGTGAGCATGGCTCTGGGCATGCTCAGTGCACATGGACCTGAATTTATAGAACAGTTCAACAGATTTTGCCCAAATGTCAATCTTTAATTAACAAAAACTGATCCCATCATAATTTCAAACCACTAAAAAAATTCTGAAACTGGAAAAGCACTGTTATAAAATAATGGCATACATTAAAACTATTATTACTTCTAATGTATATTTATAGAACATCCTTTTATCCTGAAAATTAAAACAGCTTATTACCATTAAACTAAGCTTTACAACACCTCTGTGGGAAAGGTGAGCAGAACTGTGCCCACTTTACGCAGGGATAAAGGAGGCACACAGAGGTTAAGTGATTTACCTTGAGGGACACAGTTACTAAAAGGAGTAAGAAGCACAGGGCCGAGCTCTCCAGCTCTGGATAATAAAGTCTCCCTCCCATCAGTGCAGCCATTTCAATGGCAAAGGCTTAGGAAGCCTTTAACTATATATTATGTAGAATAAAAAATACTTGGTAGAGTGGATCCCAAGTCACCTAGAAAAGATATTTCCAGTCACTCTCAGCTTCTGTTTCACTTGCCTTTTTTGTTCTAATTAGGCATTTTGCAAAACACAAAATAATTTCGACATTTCTCTCCAGTGTGTTTTCTATCCCTGTTTGAGAATAACAACAGAAGTATTTAGGGTGACTAAATAGGTGGTTTTGCAACGCCTGACTTCGTGTGTAACGGCAAGTGAAGATGAAACTGGGTGATGAGCAGATCTGGGAGCTTTGGTCAAAGTCTCCAGGTCTGCCTCTGTGCAATTTTACACTGGTGAGTAAACCAACATCAGCAAAGCAGGATTTTGTCCACCATATGGTGAGGCTCCATTGGCGGTAGTACAGTCACCCAATTAATCTCTATCCCCCACCATCCCCTTGTTATTTATTTATTGTGACAAACTCATCCTTATGGGACCGAAGGCGGGGAGCTGCCTATTCCCCGACTATTCCCATCAGTGCCCATCCTCATTCTTTATCCGTGCTGCCCAAGCAAGAGCTGGCGGGCTGGTACCTCTTCTCTGGCCAAGGCACACGGTGCTACAAGGTCACCACCAAGGAGGATCTCGAGATTTTCCATAGCAGACAGGAATAAGGAGTTTTTAACACCTGCCCTCCATCAAAAAGCCAAATAAACCTCACTCCCTGACACTGAGCACAGCTTTCATAAACTGCCTTCCTAAGCTCTCCTTTCTAACCTCACACAGATAACCGAGCTGTTTCTGGAGACCATCAGTGCTCATATATTTCAGACTGTGCCTCTTCCAGCCATTCGAGACTCTGTCAGCCAGCAAAAACAAAGAAAAGCCTTCACCAAATCAACAAACTGAGCAGAAACCCCAATCTCCTGTTCCTTTTTCAACCTCTCCCTCTTTCCTCTAAAGGACAAGTGTAAAATGTCCCTGTGATTAAGTAAAAATTCAGCTAGGAATCTATACATCAAACAGAGTAAAGAATACTTAAAAAGAACTAATATATCAAACAGTGGGCCCATTTTCCCTATTAAGACTTACTCCATTTCACACAAGGAAAAATGATGTTGATAATAAAAATATATGTGACTATTTGAGAAATAAACAAAAGATGAACTAATATTCCATGGAGATTTTGTCAATAGCAGATTAATATCAGGTTACGGATGAGGCAATCTAAACAAAGTTTAGGTACTATTTTTTTGTTGTGGTTCTACACTTGCAGTCCCATTTTCACAACTCTCTTTTATTTTGATGTACCTGACACTTTTCCTCTTGGCTCCCATTCCAGCCCTTCTTAAGTACATATTTGGTTATAGTGGCCAATTTTTATTATTTTTTTTTTCTGCTGGCAAATGTCTTTTCCTTGTTCTCTGCACTCCGAGGAGTTCAACGTGGCATGTGAAAAATTTCCATTTCAGGTTTTTCTTAAGCTTTGTACAAAATTAAATTGCTGGCAAAAATACACAGATACATAAAATTATTCAGCAGAAGAAGCTGCTTGATAGTTCCCTTTCCTCCTTCCCTACCTTCCTCTTGCCTTTTTTTTTTGATGAAGAAAAATTTGCAGCAATACTGCCATCAACCCAAAGAAAAGTCAGAGGGTTTTGCCCACAAAGAATTGCTGCTCCATGGATGTGTTTCTACTCTCACAATATTGTAGACTGTGAAGAAGAACTGAGAATTACCATAAAAATCAGGATGTGTTTTGTTGCATCAGTATCATGTTGGCATCAACACCGCAGAGTCGGGCAGAAAAAAAAAAAAGCAGCCTTTTGGTAGGCAGCCTACTTGGTCTGTGTTTCTGCTGTGTTTGTAAGCCATGCAAGGGGAAGAGAAAGTTAAAACTTGGAGAGAAGGAACATCCTGCAGGCTCGGTGCAGAGCCATCACACTGGGTTACAGCAAAATCTAAGCTACAATCGGCACAAATCATGGAGAAACGGAGCTGCATCTGCATCTCAAAGGACAGTGGATCATTATAAATATGTGAAAGAGTTGGGTACATATATAGTTGGCTTAAAAATATTATGCTTAATGTGTTTATTCTGAAAATACAACCTGAAAATCCATTCTCACTTGGGCCCGGGGCTGCAGATCTAAATTTTGAGGAAGGAATTTAAACCCCAAAAAGTCCAGAGCTCTCCAAACCTGTAACTGCAGTGTGCAGGCAAAATTTTAATCAAACTTTGAAAGCCATGGTTATGATCTGATGAACAGACAGCTTGACTTGATTACATTTTTAAGTTTCAGTTTCTATTTCTGTTTTAAGATGAAAAAGATCATAGGGTGTCAGAAATTTGAATACTGAATAGCAAAAGCTCTTGCAGGTTTAGAAAGCATATAGAAAAGCTGGCAAAAGAAAACGCTATTCCATTGCCACCATCTGCTTTCTGGCATATTGAAGAAACTTTACTAACAGCAACATTTTCTTGCATTAGAATATCTGCTAATTAGTTTTGTTGTAATTTTTTTTTTCTTTTTTAAATTACCTTTTACACAGAAGGCAAATAGCCAGTTTTTTTGGCTGGCTACACCTTACACCATGTCTGATAACATTTTCACATTAAGTTCAGTTTACCTCACTTCTTCTTTTTTTTTTTTTTCTATCAAAATCCTATCTTTAGCATAGTCAAAGCCTGCAAAAACTTTGCCTTGCTGAGACTAAAGAAAAAAACATCAAACATACGAAGTGTTAAAAATCGCTGAATAACTCAAAGGGAAAAAGATAATTTTGAAGGCGTTTTGGCTGAAATCTATTTTCCTTTGAATTGCATGAGTGTTTTAAAATGTTAAAAACACTACAGAGTGACTAATGAATGTAAAAGAATGATAAAGAGTATGAGTCCAGTTATCAGTGATGTGCCTAAAACAAAATAATTTTGGACAGTCTGCCATGCAAATATTGACTAAAATGTCATAAATAATGTCTGTAACAAAGGGAATCCTGCAAAGGAATATTCTGTTGTACTTAATGCATTGTAGAGTGTTGCCTTTTAACAAGCAGTACATTACAGAGGCTGAAAACTTCAGTTGGGAAAAAAACCCCTAAAATTTCCCAGATAAAAATATTACTCGTGTTGTTTATTTTTTTTTTCAGAAACAGACCTTCCAAAAGGTTAAAGGTACAGTGTTACATTTGAAAAATGGTTCATCTAGTAACAGACTTTTCAAAAGAAATGAGTTGTCCAAACATTAAGAATAGACTGAAATGTAACTAACGCATTGAGTTCTGACTATTTTCTCTGCCATTTTTAACAGTATTTTCACCCATTTCTTTGCAGGTTTTTATCAGACTGTACTGAAATCAAATGCAAAGTCACCACTGCTCTGGGCCAGAGGGGAGAGGTGGCAAAGCTCCTGTTCCAGCACTTTGTAGGACCGAATTCTATTTCAGTCCAGGAGTCCAACTGACTCCTGAGCATGTTGGGTTAGAAATAAAAACGTAATTCTGTGACAAATGATGGCAACACACAAGGCGGGTAGGAAGGCCTCAAAACCACCCTCAAAAGGCCAATATCTTAATTATTTCATTATTTGTTAGTAGCACTAAAATATGAAGTCAAAATGAAGAACGACTTGGGAAGTTGCACTGACAACTCCAGATTCCTTGCATCTCCACGGACATCCTGTGCTACGTGTAATCACAAACAACCCAGTCACTTTTTGCGGAAAGTATACTGAAAAAATGAAACAATCAGGTCTGAATCAACCTCCTGCATGCGTTTTCCAAAATTTCATTTCTGAGAAAAATTTCACAGTCACAGAGATGACACAAAACGAAGATATTTTACATTTCTGAAGCATCTTTCATCCAAGATCAAACAACCTCATCAACAATAATTTTCAAAATACTCCTTTGAAACAAGGAGTACTATTAAACGTATTTTATTTTTATCTAACTTGATCTATTTTCTATATAAAATGCTAGTTACTGTAGCATCTCTCTAGGCAGATGAAGACTATGGGTTAAGTAACTTGACAAGAAACACTTACAAGCTCAGTGGCAGAACTGGCAATGATCACATCCAGAAGTCAAGAATCCCAAACCTTTCATCCACTGATTAAAAAAATATAAATGTGAAGTGACTTAGGGAGGGCCAAACCCCCTCTGTTACCGTGAGATTGAGATGCCACCAAGGTAAGTGAAGGGTCTGGGACAAGCATAAAACATAACCACATAAAGCAGCTGGTAGGACACACTGTGGTAGTGTGGTGACATATAAATAGGTGTGTCATGGCAACACACTATGTATGAAGAGAATGAGCATGCATTTGCTACTTTCCAAACCTCTTGGAAAAAACTAAGTCAAACTTTCTTATCAAAGAGGAAAAGTCTCCCCCTTGGAACACGCACAGCCCAGAGAGAAAGGGAAACGCCGACACCAGAAGTGCTTCTGCTCTCCCGTGGAGGAACAGAAAGAGCAAGAGTTTACCAGCCGCACCACAGGTCACCCACAAAAAGATTGTGGGACAGAGTCTGAGGCCGAAGAATTTGTTTAACACGAAACTTGCAATTATTTAAAAATAAATTACAGGCCGTGTTACAAACTGTATAACTCAGTCTCTGGGCCAAGATAATTCTTGACATAACCCAACTGGAATTACACCAGGCATAAACTTAGTGCAGTGTTTTTGTAAGGCTCCTTTTCTTATCATTCCTGCGATCAGGTTGTACATGGCTATAAATGATATTCTCCTGTCTGCTTTGTAACATGGACGAAATGTTATCGACTGTGCTCCGCCGCGTCAGAGAGCAGCGCCCACAGAACCTACTGGTGATAAAAGCAGCCCCTGTTTTGAGAGGTGTGTTTTATAATCCTTGTGGTTTTGCAGCAGAGGAACTGTTGGACAATGAAGAAAAACATTTCAGCTCCCCTGAAAGTTTGACTGTTCCTTTTCAAACAATACAACACAAGAAGCAGGACATACTGCTGACACAGCAACCTCAGTGCCTCAAAGAAACTGTGGGAAATGTCAAATTTATGGTCCTGTGGGTGAGTGGTGGAAGGCTTTTCCCCCCCCCTTCAGCAAGCCTCTGTCAAAAACAGAGCCTCTAGAAAGTTTTTGGCTACGTCCCAGCAAAGCAGAAGGAAGCTGTATCCCACACTTCCCTTGGGACTTAATGAAATATACAGCCTCTGGGCTTCTTTCAATTTGGTCTTTCAGATTGCTAAACCAGTGAAAGAAGGATCCTAGCTGTCACAAACGTCACATGTTTGGGGTCACCTGCTGCTCGGGGGTTCTCATGCCAGTTGTTGACATAATAAGCACCCCTTACACTTTAATTACAATTCACAGTGTGCAAACTCTGCAATCTGCTTTAAGGCAGACAGTCTTTTAAATCAACACTAAACTCTACTACTGTTCGAGCAGAAATGGGGGGAAAAAGATGTCCAGCTGACTGAATAATTGTATTCAAATATTTGTGATCCCGAAGAAAAGTAAGCACTAGCCAGTGAAAAGAGCAACTGTATTGCCTGTAACACTTCAGAAAGCGTAGTTAAAACTCCACTTGCTTCTCACTGTCACGCAGGCGACGCACGTGAGACGTTTTCATTTGATGAGCTCTCTCTGAAGCTCCTGTGTGAGCAAACCTGAGCGCCCAGCTGTGTTTGTCCCTGAGCACGGAGAGGGCTGGACACAATTCGGGACACTGGGATCATCGAGGGGAGGGAAATTCTCAAGCCCTCTTAGTATGAATTTCAACAAGACTTGTGCAATGAAAGCCTGAACGGGAAGACATGTTTATTTTATTCTGGCATGCTTTATTTAGTTCAGTACAAGAAACATTGGGTCTACTTAAAAATACTTATTATTTTGAGAAAGAGAGGAAAGTCCTTCTGTTTCCTTGACCACTCACAACCTCTTTTTAACTGTTACTCTTACTCCTAATAAAGACATATGAAGACCACCAAACCTAAATATATCAGCCAGAGAAGAATAAAAGTCTCCTCTCCTTACGAGTTAGAGAAAATCCCTTTTAGCATTCATGCATCTAAAAATGCCTCCAGTCAATTATATTATTTACAATTCCTCAGTTCAATCCATCTTTTCCCATGGAAAGAAACAGACCATGAGAGGGGACACACGCTCTGGGAGTACTCCTGGAAGGATTTCTACGTTCTCTCTGTTACAAACGCTGTTAACTTGTGGGTTATGGATCACACTGTCCACACAGGAAAACATTCCAGCTTCCTGGTGGCAGCACAACCTCCAGCAGCTGCTCTTCGCACGCATCCACCCTACGTGCTCTCAGGGAAACAAAGGAGAAGTCAATAGCACCATTCCATACAAGGGCCTATTCCTATTTAAACCAACAGGAGTGACTGTGGCCATAGGAGAAGGCTGCTGTTGCCCAACTGACTTCTGAGAGGAAAAACAACGGTGGGTTTTTACCATGTTCAGTTGTCAAACGTTGGCAAGCTCTTGCCCCCTCGGCCAAAAGGGATGGAACCTCCTCCTGCTGCCTTTGCTGTTGCCTCTCCCCCTCCTCACTCGCTCTATCGGTGACCTCAGATAAACTCGGAACCTTTTGAAATTATCATCAGACTGTGAAGCACTTCAATGAAAATCTATAAAACAAATTTATAGTGTGCATTCATGTGTATTATATATACACTTAGAATGGGATTTATCATTTAGCTGACCTTTGAAACACTGATATTTTTAGATCCAAAAAAACGTGTGTTGATTGTACTTCAACCCAGTCCCATTACAATGTACCAACTCCTTGATATCTTACTACAGGAAAGATAATTGCAATGAATTTTTATATTTCAGCACATGGGAAGATAAGATTAGACAGTAGGGACATAAAAGCAAACTACATCACATAAAAGATAAGTTTCTGAAAGTTACAATTTACACCAAATGTTACAGATTAAAATGTTCAAATCTATTTACAGGGCCTTGTGCTGGTCCCATTACAGCCCATGGGAAGACTGCAAAGATCCAGCACTACCTTTTCCTTAGTCACTTCTTCCCATACCTAAAACCCCTTTGGAACACACAAATTATTAATGTTATTAAGACTATTACTAATTGCCATTACCTCTCAGGTGCCTCACTAAACTGGTCCCAAGGCTCCATGTGCTGCACAGACCACACCATCCAAGAGGATTGTTCCTACTCTAATGGGATTATCTACAATCTGAGCAACTCATCCCAAAAGGTAAATAAGCATTTGATTTCCCTCTGCCTCCTCCCTATGCCATGTTTGCCTCTGTCAACTCAATGTCTTGACATAATTTTTAAATAGGATATTTTTCTTCTTTATTCCCTACCATAATGTTGCCACCAATAACAGTTTGTTCAGTGGAAGAAACAAGGAGTAACAGCGAGAGAGATACACTTCCTTGCATACAAGGGATAAAAAAAGCAGGTTAAAAGTAGGGAAATGCAGTTAGGGAGCCACACAAAGCGCCATATGCAGCAGACAGCAGACGCAGCCAGTGCCCACCAAAGGGCACAGGTGCAAGAGCAGAAAAATAACCCAGTGCAGAGCAAAGTTTCTACCACAGTGGCTAATAAATGACACCCTCTGGAAAGCTGTCCTGGCAGCCACCAGCACACGGCATCCGCTCCCTCCGGCTGAGCCCTCGGACGCCTTCCCAGCGCCACAAAAACAAAGAGTGTTGGTGGTGCAAGGCAGGGCTCTGGCGAACATGCTCAGAAATAATTTTTCAATCACAGCTTAGCCATATTTTCTATGTTCTTTCTTGAACTTAACCTTCTCTGAGGACTATTTCTATGAATAGTCTCAAATTTCAGCCACTTCTGATGAAGGCCTTTACAAAAAAAGTGTTGCCAGAAATGTCTGACAAGGGAAAAGTGATTTTTCCCCCCCCCCTACTATACAATTACTAAAAACATACGGTGGAAGAGATTCTGTGCAATCCTGGAGTGTGGTCTGTTTTCCACAAAGACGAGGGAGGAAAAGTTGCAGCCCCAGCCATGGGATTGGTAAAAGAAGGAGCTATGATGGAAACTATTTTGAAAACAGAACTCTGTCAGCCAATGTAGTAAAGAGTAACTCCATACACAAAATTACATGTAGACTGAAACAACCCCACTCTCAGGGTTTGTGGGTGTGAGCTGTACACAGAGTGTTTGGTGAAGCCCAATTCATGTTCAAAAGAAAATTAAACCAAAGAATAAGTTATTAAAAGGAGCCTTTGAAGCAAAAAGCAATGATGTGTGAAAGACAGAACCAGAAGAGTTTATTTAAACACACAGTGCAGAAAACAGGGAAAACAGAAATTAGGAAATTAGAAGAACAGTCATGAAGGCACCCAGCAGCCTTTTCCTGGAACTAGAAGTCCTTATATCTATGAATATTTTATCCAGATTTGACTATCTTTTTCAAGTCCTTCCTATCAAAATTCCAGACATTTTCTTCAATAAAATCAGAAAAGTGATTCAAAACATATTGGTAGAAGATATAAAATTAGTTGTGTGCGGATATTACAAAGGATCTGGGAACCTTACACCCTTTAGATCTGCTTATTTAACTGTTTAGCAGCACAATTTAAAATTTGCATATGACTGGTTTGATGCCAAACCATAAGAATAAAGCAGGAATGTCTCTCTCTTCCTATGAATTTCAAACTCAGAGATTTTTAAATCACTGCTCAAACGTGAACTGCGTTGCCTTCCGAAAATTCCTATGCAGCCCACAATCCAGTCAGAAAAGTATATGTAAGACTTTAAAATAGACTGCTTTTTTGTGCCTTTAAACTTCCTATCAAGAGTAAATAGTTTTGTGAATATGCTGAGAAATCGGGTATTTCATGCTGGTCCCAAAAGAGGAATTTCTCCATTTAGCAACCCCCAGTCCAAAAATAAGTGTCTGAAACTGAAAAGAAATTAGTTCTAAACCCCAGTTCCTCATTGCACACAGCACCCAATGATGCTCAGTGACTAGAAGAGTCTGGCCCATCCTCTGACAAGTTGTCTCATCCTGAAGAAGTTCCAAAATAATCCCTGTGATAAAATCAGTCCGTGCAAGTACAGATTCTTCCTCCAAATGTCTCCCAGCTTCTCCCTGTGCCGCTTTGTTCTGGTGTAGCTGGGACATCATGGGTGTCTAGATGTGCCATGCCCGTCCCAGGGCATAAGGCGGGAATGCTTATCCTACAGACTAACCAAGGAATGGGCAGCCCTAACTCAGCACACGACTGCAGAGCTCTGGCTTCCCCAGTCTCTGCTAGATACTAATTTTATTATGGCAGGATAAATAAAACAGGAATAGCAAGGGAGAGTGTGGAAGGGCAGCAGAGGGAAGGCAGCCAAGAGACATTACAGAAGTTTATGCCCAATTATTTTAATATATGTGCCATGAAACTCAAAGTTCTGGGCAGAAGTGAGGGTGCTGTGTAACCTCAACTATGGCCTATATGTGTGCAGGTGGACTTTGTCCCTGAAGTTCCTGCTCATTTTGCAAGCCAAAAATCCCTGCAGAAAAGAAGAATGTTCTTCTTGCTAGGTATGCAGCTTGGTCCAAATTGAGGGAAGAAGCTGAAGAAAAATAGTCAGTTTAGGTGTCACAGCTCAGTTAATAGAGGCTGAATCCATTAGTCATGACAGGCAAAGCTGCAATAAATTATGACTGTCTTGTGCTCCCCCACTAGGCAAAAGCCTTTCCTGGTTTTTCTCCACTCCTTATTCAAGAGCAACATCCAGGACATATTCCAGGACAATTTGCTTTGTTGCTGCTGAGATCGAGAAGCAAGGACACTGGAGGGGTGAATGCACCAAATATCTGACTTTGCAGGTTTCTCAGCCTTACACAGGTACCATAATCCAAGCAGAAAGCCTTCCTGTATCTGCAGCTGTTGGAACACCTCTGGACTGAGTGCCTCTGCTTTGCAGGATCCAGGAGAGGCCTCATCCTTTACCCCTCTGCAGGGACCTCGCTGCCAAGTCCAAGTACCACTAATTATGATCAGGACTGCACCCAGGACTGCCACCCTGCAGATCTCCATTTTGCTGAGCGCTGGCTAAGCAAAGAACAAAGAGAGAGCCCTTGCCTCAAACAGCTTAGGATTTACTGGGCCTACCAGGAGAGCAGGACAAGCACAGCATCTTACTCTGTTGCCAAGTGTAAATCTTTAGAGCTCTGGCTCCAACCAGTCATAAATAAAAATGGGAAAATGTATAACGTGATTCTGTTCACTTTGTTCCATTTCAAAGCCTTGAAGGAAGGAATACATTATATACCTCTAAGTATTTTAATAAATATAAAAGCCAGAGAAGGATATGATGTAGACTTAAAATGCCACCTCAGCTCTAACTGCAGTGTCAATAATGCAATGTGATAAGAAATGCAGTGTGTGGGCTCCCTGTTTTAGGCACAGATAATGGAACATGTCTAAAAAGTGCCTAAACCTAATGCTGTGTGTGAAGAACAGCAGAGTCATTGCTGGGTGAGTATTTATGTCCCCAGGACTGACTGGGTTGAAACTCACACCTCGATTAAGTCTTTCCTTTTTACAAAGTGCCCCAAACTGAGACTCACAGTCCTTGGGGCTCAGCTTCTTTACCGAGTGCAGAAAAGGGTCCATCCCGTGAGCATCAGCAGCCTTTGGGGCACACACAGACTTGCAAACAAAGGCTCAGCCTTTACAAATATTTTCTAATTGATCCAACCATAATCCTGAAGATGGAATTTTATTCCCCCCCCCTCCTTTTTTTGCGGTTAATGTCTTTATTTATTATGCACTTGAGGAGACTTCATTGTCCGACTATTTTATTATTTGCTCCACAAAAAAATATATTTGTGAATGGCTCCATTATTTCAGCAGTTAGCCTTCTGGTGCACAGAAAGTTTCCCTTCTGAACAGGCACTCATTCATTCCGCTGCACTATTGTACATTTTATGGCTTGCCATACCAAAAAAAAATCTTTTCTTTTTTATTTCTTTCAGAGCTCCTATTATTGTAATAGTTTCAAAAGTGGCTCCCACTGTATTTATATCACATCGCTTGGGTAAAGGACAGCTACCCACAATAAATCTACTTATTTTCCCAAGTAGATTGCTCATTAAATATTGCATATAAAAAAAGCCCTCTGAGATTTGGAATAATCCAGAAAATGTTTTTTAGATATCTCTTTCTACTTAAATAAATAATTGTAATCATGAATGTGAACCAAATATTGTGCTTATAACACTGAATTAATAAAAACTGAACTTCATATAAGCCTCAGCCACAGAAAATTATGCTGGTGAAGAATTTCAGGTGCAAATAATCAGAGATTACTACACACCAGGGAATTCACCAGTGGTCATGAATACCCTCAATCTACTTCAGCAAGGTAAGCAATATAGTCTCTAGTATGATATAGTCCAGGCTCTGGTATTGTGTTCTAGTTTTTACTGATCTGAAAGTTTTCTTCCTGTTCTATCACTACTTATCTGTAAGCAAAGCAACCATTTCTTTAACTTGTGAACTTACAGGATGGAGACTATATTCCAGGCTCTTAAAATGTTTCTGTCTCTTTACTTCTCTAATTTTGAATTTGAGCTCCAGAACTCAGCCCATGCTTTAGAAACAGTACAAGGGGAAAAGGGAATAAATATATATGTGGTGTCTCTGCGTCTTCCCCGGTCTGGCTGACTCAGTCTAGCTGCTGCTAACAAATACAGATCCTAATTTAACTCTGTGGCAAAGTGGGTTTTTGCATCTTAATTATAATAGTTTCTCCCAGTGATAACTATGCACTAGATCCCAGAATTTACTTAAGCTCTTCTAAACTGCAGTGGTAATTTAAAATGTGAAGTGCTGTGTTGCAGATCAGATTTGGAATAATTCCATTAAAACCAGTGGAACTACAGAGATTTCTATCAGTTGTGGTATCACTATAAATCTCTTGTAAATAAAGCCTGCATTGTTAATGCTGTCACTGGTGAAGTGAATTCCATAACCCATGGCAAAGAGATAACCAAGGCAAGCTGTGGCTGAACTATACAAATCATCTCTTAACTTGTAGTTAAAATGAAATTCATTCATCCAGACTCTGTATAAAGTTGAATTGTTATGTGATTATAGGACATCACGTACTTTCTGAAGGAAAAAGGACCCAACTTTTAAAATTAAGATACTAGAGTCGCTAAAAGCAAGAAAGTGCCTGATACATGGAATGGCAGAAAACTTGTTCCTGATATTGTGCCCAAGGGATAAAATCTGCCTCTGGAAATCCCTCTAAATCAGATCTTTTCCTTTTCCCTTTCCCTATCCTTCTGGAGATCATTTAGTCCAACTACATTACTCAGGACACAAGATCTGTAGCCATCCTCAAATACTGAGTAACAGGGGAAAGAGAATGGCCTAATCCATTTACTACGTATGACTTAATTTAGAATGTGAAACAGAAACTGGTTCTTCTTTCCAATTACAACTCCAACTTGAAATCTGCAAACTCAATCCTAATCCAAGTCAGGTGTAGCCAGGAGCTGAGTAGGTGTGCGGATGAAGGCTAAAATATTAAGGACACAGAAAACTCCTGCGATGAAATTGTTTTTCTGTTCTAAGTTCACGCCAAACCAGACTGTGCCAGGCAAGGACTTGCATCACTCAGGAGCTGGAACAGGACTGAGGGCTGCTCAGCCTTTGTGCTGATCTCCAAAGACCAGGAGAAGGCAATCAAGAAACGAGAGAAACACAAAGCCAGTGACGCTGAAAAGGCTGGATGAAAACACATCTCCTGATTTGGCTCCTCTCCATAACTATACAAAGGGCTACACTGTCTGGCAGCACTTGTATTTTTTTAGTGTTTAAAAATATGCACTTAGAAAAATTTTGCCGGCTATCAAATACGGAGGAGCACCTGTAAGCTCCCACATAGAGCCTCACTGGAGAAACAGGTGTGATACTCCAAAACCTGCAGGATTGCCTCTCTTTGCACCTCTGTGCATATCTAGTCACTCAAGGGCATGATTCTGGGGAGCACAGCAAGTGTAACTCCTACAAGCCCTTTAAAACCAAGGGTTGTTCATTGGGACTGCACTATCGAGCTGACAACTTCATAGTGCAGCACTTTATTGAGGAGAAGCATTTGAAAAACTTAATCCTGCTGTTAGTCTGTGTTTTTTCCACCCTAATTTTGTTTAGCAGTTCACTGAAATCCCCACACTGCTTTCCCCATTGAAACCAAAACCTCACAGTGCTAAGAAAACCACAGATACTGTAATAAGCCATGACTCATCCAACATCACCCGAGTAGGAATTACACATTTTACTGTAAGGATATCTAGGCCATCTCTACATCTAACATTTTATCGAGAATAAGGCCAAAACATACCACTTTCAGTATAGCGGGGAAAAGGAAGTTTTTGTGGTTAAAGCAAAGGCCAATGAGTCAGATGATGTGGGTTCTGTTTCCAGGCCTCACGCAGACTTCCTATGTGACTTCAGCTGAATCACTTCACTGCTCTGTGCCTCACTTTTCACATCTGTATGAAGGATGTCGGAATGTCACATCCATTCATTTTGGCTTCTCGAATTTTTTTGAGGCATCTGGGTGGGGCATGCAAAGTGTTACAATAACTGCCATGCATCTGTTTTTCTGCTGTGAACAGACCAGTTATCTACTTCTGGATGGATAAGAAAGTTAACAGAAAGGCCAGCCTCAGTCAAAAAGAAGATTTATTCTAGAAGAACGGCCCAGATTTGACCAGCACATGCAGAAGCAAAATTATTCAAAGGATGGAGAGTACAGAACCTTGGAGGAGTAAACACTGACAGACCTCTGAAATCCCTTGACCTTACTCTAGATTATTGCACTGTGCTGCATTGGATGCAGCAGACTTTTTTTTTAAATTTATAATTCATAGGCATATAATTAAATCTTGCGCATTCATTTTGAGAAAGCACAATAGCTAAACCACTAACCCTTAAGCAGAGTCTAGCAGTGGCATTTGGAGAGTCAGCCACACTCTCTCACCTATGCTGGCAAACACATTACTCTGGCTGTGAAGGAAACCACAATGTGGGAAGGAAAGCCTACAAAAGAATGAAAACAGAAAGTGTCTAAGGCCTTGGCAGAAGGACACTAAATAAAATAGAGAGTGGTGACTCATTTTGGCAGTGAATCCACCTCAACCCCTTCAAAGGCTTTGGCAAGAGTCCTCGGAGGAGACCCCAGGCTTTTGCCAAGCCACAAAACACCACAATTATTATCGCAGCAGTCATCAACAAAACAGATTTTGTAAACTGACTTGTTGGCACATAGATTAAAGAAGCTATAAAAAGGAATAACAGCTGTTTGGGTTGCCCTATGCAGAAAGTTACTATATAAAAAGTACTTTTACACATATCATATATACGTACACACAGACACACACAGATGCACATGATGTGTACATGAAGATATACAAACAAGCAAAAGTGCCAAAAGCTGCTGAAGGATTTCATTGCTGTTTTGGGGAGATCAATTTGCAGGTCTCAAAAGTTGTAAACTAAAGACCTGATCCTCTTTTCAGCCCTTCTGGTGTCACAATATTCACACCACAATTTCATTAGTTTCGGTAGTTGTTTCCATTATACAGGAGTACTACAATGACATCAGAATCAAGAATTAATAATGCCTACTTAAAGCAAAGTACCATAGGCTCGATTCTCCTCCTAAATCAAAAGAAAATTTACTGATGCATAAATCAAAAGACAATCTTTACATGCAGGAGTCATGCTAATATGAGGGATAAAATGGCCCAGAGATAATTTAGTGTATGTTACAAGTGTCTTAACGGCTCCAAAACTTTTCACATTCAAAGGTTATGTTCGGTTTTCATAAACTGGCTATGTTTGAATATTTATGTAAATAAACAAATAGTCAAGTTTAGTAATTTTAAATTAGTTTTGCAGCAGACAACGAGGGTTTGTCTACCCAGACCTCAAACACAAAGGTAAGAACCACACAGCACAATAAACTCCTAGATTCGGTCAAAGAAGTGGTGATGCACATTATGCTGGTGAGGATGCTGTGGCTAGGCTTAGAATTTCCTAAACATTGCTCATTTTTCAGTTAAAGCAGATGAAACACTGTCCTTTAAATGAACACTTCTTTATTAAAGTGGCGGAAAGAGAGAGGAAATTGAAAACACGACACCAGTATCCTCTGCCAATCTTTAGAAGTTTTCACTAAGATTTTTTTACCACTAAACAGGGTTCACTTCTAGTTTCTACACCAATTCTTTTTTTTTATTACACTGATAAGCAAGACTTTCCATGTTCTAGATTTTCGTAATGTATAATATTAAAATATCCTGAAACCTATTTTCAGGGAATCTGGTATATAACTCAATAAAAGTGTCTGGCTTAATTAAACTCCATGTGCCCTGACCAGTATCCAATACTTTTTTCAGAGGCTGTGTGTCTTAATCTCATCTTTTCACCACAGAATCAAGAGTTCAAATGACATCATTAAAAATAATACCCCGTTCTGAGGAAGTACTATGGATATATAGGCTGCCAGTTGAAAGAGGGTGAATCTGAACTAAAGGGATGTTTATAACCTCAATAAAGACATAAAGGAATAGGTTATGAGAAAGATGTGGATATAAACAGCAAATATTGCTGCAAAAGACATCTGCATCCTTGCAAATTTCCTCAAGCAAATGGGTAAGGGCAAAGTAGATTTCGGGGTCCTTGCCATTCCTGCAGGAGAAATGATGTGACCTATTGACCCAGTAGAGGATGTGCAATAGTAGAGATGAAGCATTTGGATTTAGGTGTTGATCCTGTTGCTGGTTTAATACCTCCCAAGTGCTGGAAAGAGGGAAGCTGTCGCAGCACTCCAGGATGATAATGGTTGCTTTTCTGCTGTTGACTTAAATGGGGAAAATATACAGAAGTAATTTGAGACAGAAAACTCCTAACAGAGGAAAGTTGACACATGGGCTGAGAGTGAGACTATGAGAAACAGAGTTTTACTAACAAAATTCACCTAAATGTAGGTATTTGCATCTAAGGAAAGACTCTGTCTACCGTTCTGTTACTGTAACTACAAGTATTTTCCAGCTGTATAGAGAACCATTTAGTATTTTCAAAATCACTTGTCCTTAGGCAATCTGTTTAACTTCAAGTGCAATCCAAAAATTAGCTGGGACTATATTTACTGCTTGTGTGCACGGGCAAGCATTTAGCACGGGGTGGTCAGAATATAAATACAAATCCATACATTAAAAGTTTTTGAATTGAACTATTTGCCTTCTATTACAATCCTTTGCTTTTCCCCCTTCTTTTTTAGGGCCACCTTGGACTACATAATGCATTACACAGACACCAAATCAGCTCATACACCAGGAGAAGCAGTGAGTTTCACCTATCCAAGTATTTAAAAAGCTTGCAAGCACACACTGTCTCCTGTGCAGCCCGGAGATCCCTGTTGAGTCTATGCCAAGTCCCTGAAAAGTTGGACACTGCATCCGGTATTTACACTAAGCTAAAATTCTAATCAGCACTAACAGCAGTGTGTTTTAATTCACCCTTATGATTTTATTTCAATCTGCTAAGTAGCACAACTGCCAGAAAGAAACTGCTATAAACTCCAGTAAACAAATGCAGGAAGAAAAATATATATAAAGAAAAAAATAATCTTAAACCTGGTTGGAGATAAAGTTTGCACCACTTTAGACACACAGTCCAAAAGGAAAGTCTGGAGCTTTGGTCAAAGCTGATTTCTGCTGATTTCTTTCCAAATATCCTACCTTCCACTCTGGGATTTTTTAACTTTCCCCTCCCCTCCAACGTGTTGGATACTTTTTAGCCAAGGAAGGAAAACGCTGATGTTATTTTACACCGGCTATTTCACTTCACGTCCTCCCCTCCGCAGCTTTCTGCCAAGTGCTGTGAAACAAGAACACAGTAACTACTTGAATCTCTGGATGACACTATAAATCGTAGTGCCAAGAGGCCAGTGCCAAGTCCGGCATCTTCCTTACTTTGGGAAGGGAAACAAAACACACACACACACAAAAAATAATCGGCAGGAAAATTGTGAGAAGTTGGTCACCATTTTGGACCTGTTCAGTGCAGTCAGACCTTGGCAGCCATCTTACAGCTTGGCAACCATTTTGAGAATGTGCCTGGCAAGCTCTCAGAGCTCGCCGACACTGTTTCAACACAGCGCTGGTTAAATATAGTCCAAATTAAACGATACCGTGTAATATCAGGTAGAGTTACCCTTCAGAAATCTACCCTGCAGGTGTTTATAAGTACATCTTTAAAAAGTGACGGGCACTATGCTTTCCATGGGGCCGCCTGGGCACCTTAACCCTTTCTGCGGCACAGTGCTGGTGAAGCCCCATCAAGGCACCCATGAGGGGGCTCTGATGGTGGAAACGCTGCAGACTGGGGGACTGTGGATGATGGGACACAGAAGACATGTCACCTTTCATCGCTGTTTAATGAGGCCTCGGGAACCCCACCGAGAGAGAAGGCCCCTCTGCAGGAGGAAATGGGATGACAAGGGGGACTGTACACAACAACACGTAAACCCACAGCTGTCGTGTGAGAAATAACTACTTTCACAGCTTTAATTTCCTGATGAACTTTTCCATGTGCTCGTCTCCCAGAGACAAAAGGAAAAGTTTGAGAAGAAAAAAGTCATTCCAGCAGCCAGACATCTTCGGGAAGGCTGGTTTATTGAGAGAGCCCGATGGCGGGGTGAGCTGTAAACAAACACTTCCCTTCTTCTCCCCACTCTGCGAGATTAGCGTGTTTTTGGACCAAACGCCTTTCACTCTGACAGTGCCAAAATCCCAAGGAAGAATTTGTGCCAGATGAAGAAAGACGAGTTGTCAGAAACCGCTCTGGACCAGGAGTAGGAAATGCATCGTGAGGAGGACAGAGGAACCGAGGGAAGAGTCTCGGTACCGCTCCTCAGGGATAGGGCAAGGTACTCCAACCATATTTCTCCCAGTATTTAAAAAAATCCCTCGGCAGAAGAAGTTCATTTTTCATTTTTAATGTAGTGTAAACACATTTAATACCTTCAGGAGGAATGCTGGGTGAGTGTTTTTACAGAACAAACAGTGCTATCTCCAGGATTGCCGCACTAAAGTTTAGTCTACACGAGGCTCTAACTCTGTCAGCCTACTTGAATAAAACTTAAAAGATAATATACGGGTAAAACTCTACACTTGGAAAATAGAGTATGTAAAAAGGCAAATATTTGAAAGTACTAAAGAGTCCCCGAGTATTAAAATGACATTTTGGGGAAGTATTTAATATCTGAAGACAAATGTCTATTGGAAATGCTTACTACACACATTATATTCTGCTTCTTATCTTGAAATAATTTAGAGTGGAGCAGAAAAGATCAAGTTTATGCTCTATTAGCATAAAGTTTAAACTATAAGGGGTTTTTGACCTTGAAGTCTGAATTAAATGATGTCTGGGATTTTTATTCTCCCTCTTTTTTTTTCCCTTTTGAAATTTTAATTTGGGGGGAAAAAAATTAAAAGCCAACTAATTAAGTGTAATTTCATAGTGAATGAAATAAATTAATTAAACCATAATTGAAATGACAATATTAAATATGAAAATATTATGCTGGAGCAGATCAGAATAAAGTCTTGACACTGCTGGATATCTTTTATATTGAAGGACAGTATCTGCAGCTGCATGACGTCAGCCGTGCTGGAATAGTTGGGAATGCATTGATAAATTGCTCCATCGATTCTGTTCTGCTTCACTTACCATAATTATAGCACAGTAATGGATGACATGAGTGATATATTTTTACTTTAGAGAAAAGCCAAGAGTTTGCCTGTTTCTTTATGAGATTAGACCAAATCCTTTCAATTAATACAGCATGATTGATATCTAAAAGTGTACTGGGGTAAGATACTCGCTTCATATGCACATCTTTGAATGTTATTGGTTAAATATTGAGACAGAATTCAAAGAGCAGTTTCAGTGCTTTAAATAACAGTGTCATTTTGGTAATATGAAAGAAGTATCATCACAATTTTCAAAGGCTTTTTTATGTCCACTTCAAGCATTTTGAGTTTCTTAGACGTAAAAATCACATTTGAAATTAATATCTCTGTAAGGCAGGACAGCTTAAGCATTTTCCTTGAAATCTGTGGACACTCTCCTGAAATCCTTGCCAAGGTTACCAACAGATATGTTGGCAGAAAGGTCGGGAGGACTCAGCTTTAAGATGCTTTCCACTGAAGTCAACTCCCACTGAAGGCACCTGATGAGGTCCATGAGTAGATTCAAGGACAGAACTTCCTCCAGTGTGAACAAAGAGTGAGTAGAAGATGAATGAAAGAGTCCATAATGTCTTATTATTGCAGAGGAACTGTTGTGTGGTGCACATCCATCTACCTCTTCTCCAAATTTGCCAGCAGTAGCAGAAAGAAAGCAGCGATCTGCATGGATTCCCCAACAGAGATGTGGACACATCCCTGCTCTCCTGCTCATGTTTAATCTCCCTCCCAATATTCTCTTCCTATATATGGATAGTCATCCACACCAAAAATAACCTTCTTTTTGAATTTTTTCGAGCATGCAGCACCCTAACCCTAGTGTTTCAGGAATAAAGAACTGAGTGCCCTCAAGAAACAGGGAAGGAAAGGTGTTCTTACAGAGATGGGACAAAAGATGAGAGCAGGTGAGGCAGAGAGACGTCAAACCACTGTCACAAAAGACAAATCCATACTACAGAAATTCACAGGGGATGACTCTTGTACCAATACTGATAAAACTGTCTCAATAAATGCAGAAAAGACCTGCACATTGCTCACAACTCCATCTTCCCTCGTGGATTCAGGTCCTTCATGTGAACAGAGAAAACACGTGTTGTAAAATACCATTTATGCAATATTCTTACTTTTTTAGCTGTTCTAGTTATGAAGTGCTAACAAAAGAACCCTGAAGGTGAGCTTTTTAATAAATAAAAACTTTTCCCAGCCATTGTACCTTCATGCTGAGTAATTTCTACGTAGAGGTGAACAAAGAAACCCAATGCTCTTGGAGTTTTGAACGATGCCAAAAATACATTTGAGGAAAAAATTACGTTACCAAAAAATGTAGCCCTATCTCACACAGCATTTTTTCAGCATATACTTCAAAAAACACCATAATCAATTTCTCTAAAAATTTTAACCTGTCCCCTTCCTGCAAGCAGTAAGCATCTAAGATTGATCTGTACTTCTAACTGTTGAATTCATCCCTTTCTCATGTTACAAAGGCTGTCACTGGAAATAAAGTGTAACTTGGGATGGCAGTGGCAGCTATCAAACCTCCTGACACATTAGAGCGTCTGAAACCCAGACACCCAAGGTTTACATCAGAAAACTCCAGCATGTAGCGAACAACTCAAAACCAACTATCGACCATCCTATTGATTCCTAGGGGGGAAACCAAGACGGGAAAAGCACCAGGAGAGATAGGGTTTCTTTTTCTCTCCTCCTCGCTAACTTAGTGGCTGCCAAACTCGGGTCTTCTCAGGCTGAAGCCATCGGAGGTTTGTGTTGCAGCTAGCCAGGATGTCTGCCTAAGATAATTCAAGCTGAAAGCAGACGATGTGCAGTGGGAGCTGATTAGCCACTGACTTCCAACGTGTCCTGTCTCAGTCCCAAAAGAAGCTTCTTGACAGTAAGATACGGAGGCTACAGCACATATGAAAAACCCTCCACGATTATCTTTTCAGATGCTGTATAAGGGCATCTGACTTTCATTCTTGGGCAATTAAGAGAGGTGCTTTTTGTAACTGGCAAGTCTCAAACTTGTCCTTTAAAATATTTGATCATATGCTGCAACAACAGGTTTAAAAGAGATCATTTTCTAAAACTGTCTGAAGCCAATATGAATATAATAAGGACTAAATAAACTTTAAAATAATTCACACTATGGAAAAAAGGTGTTAAAAAAGGCCATATATTTTTCATCTCCTTTTCTTTGTCAACTAAATCAGTCTGCTCTGTGTTTCAGTTACTTTGCTGAAAGTATTTCAGATTTGCATCCATGTTGCTGAAGGCACTTTTGACCTTACGTGGAGACTGGGAAAATAATAACTATAGGTGTGATTTTGATGATTCATAATTTAAAAGGAAATATCTCTTGTTTGCTGCAGATCATCTGTTCCACTCATTATATTCATCTCGTAGCTAGTATTTTCGTGTTTAATTTGGAGATTGCATGGCCCTAGTTCAAAATGAAAGCTTGGTTCTGAATCCCATGGATTTTGCAGCTGATCTCAGCCACAGGAACACCCTTTTCCAATTATAATGTATATGGTTATGGTGTAAATCCTAGTGCATATTTTATACTGAAAGTCACAATGTTAGCAAAGCACTCAAGAAACCTCTTCTGTAAAAACCTGATGAGTTTATTGTGAAAAATTAGGAATGTTTTCTGCCTTTAAAACCAGGACTGTGCTACGGTCACAGAGTTAGACCATCATCTGTTATTTTTAATTTGTTATGTTAATGGGCTGCAAGGTCCAAAGTATTTGACATATCTGAACTCTTCTGCTGCTCCCCTTTGTAAAGATCCAGCATTTTTAACACAACTGTGCTCCTGTGGAACACAGACCATAACGTCTGCAATGTTTTGCTCTTATCTAAAGTTTTTGAATAACTTTCTTTTTCATATGCTACATATTTTACATTTTTTATTGCAAAACTCACTTTGCAGCTGTTTATTCCCTCTTCAATTCAGAGGGTTCTGCTCATCTCCAGGTCCCTGAAGGATAAAAACACCCCCTGCCCCAAGGGGGTGCTGCCCAAGATCGAGGCAACCCCGTCTTCCTCCCTGGAGGAAGAGGAGCCGGAGGGGCCATCGCCAGGACACCCGTGAGGCAGCTGCTTGCTGGGCTGGGCAGCCCTGCAGACACTTTACAGCTGCTTTCTCCACGGAATTCCCAAGAAAGGGATGTGTCTCTCTCCAGGCAATGAGTCCACCTCCTGCGGTACTGGAATCAAGTTGCACTGCACTGGAACCAGCCAGGCTGAATCAAGTCCTCAGGACTCTTTTTCACAGCAAGGAAAAATATGAGCGCACACATTCATAAAGCTGCACCAAACTATTATGTAAAATCTGCATGTTGGAGTGGGTATTTTAGTTTTATGGTGGGACAGCAGGAATAAGCTTATAAATCTAAGGCCTGGGGTCAGTGCTTAAGAAGAGATTACCTCTAAGCTTTACTTACACATTCTATTTTGGCCCAACAATTTACTATGTATTTCTGGAAAAGAGAATAGTCCCAGCTCATTCCTGCTGGCACAGGGCACATGGTAAGATGCATCTTCCTAAGATGTCTGAGGTAGGACTTAAGAAGGGCTGGTAAATTCCCATTAGAGCAGTAAAGACGGCAATCTGACTTGAGCTGCAGTGGGGATAAAGTAAATCTGCTCGGCTTCAGGCCGGCACTTTTCCTGGCTCATGACACAGGCTTTCACACAGTCTCATTGCCTATCGTACAGCTCGTCATGACCCTCACCCTGACAGCTTCGCCTCAAGCCAAGATCCATGAGGGCTCCTTCCAAAACAAACCAAGACAAAGTTGCTCTGGAGCAATGTTTTTGTGAACCGAGCGCGACGCGACTCCGCTTCCACCCACGTAGTAACCTATGCTCATGCTCAGCAGCCCGTGACCAAAGCACATGAAAGTACATGCACCCAAGTCCTTCAGCTGCCAAAGGGGAGTCCAAAAGCTTAGCTCAATAGAGGCAAATTGTGCAGGAATGTTAAAGAAGTCTCAATACAAGCAGCAAACTAAGTCTGCAAGTCTGCACAGCCCCTTTCTTCGAGGACATGAGTTACAGGTGCCACCATAGTGGCTGCTGTCTGAAATGGGGACAGTGTGCTTCCACTTGTATCACCAAACTCACAAAATGAGGTTGCAAAATAAGAATAATCTTGTAACAATACAGTGCTACTCGAGGAATAAGATTCTCAGTACAGAGACGGTATCAGAAGGGATCATCAAAACATTACGATAGATACTAAAATGGAATTCCTGTTAAGATATTAACTTATATTTATACATAAAAGCAGACTATTTAAAGCATGCTTGTTAAAATGCACAGTTTTTTTCACTGACAGGCAATCGGAGAGCATCCTAAGGAAGTTACATGGTAAAAAAGCAAGTATGTATTTAAAATAATCCTAAATGCATTGTTGAATAGAAGTTAACAGCAGAGAGTGAGAAACAGCTCATGTGGATTGCTGGATTTTGTGCTCTAGTGGTAAAGGAGGATATGACAGCGTGTTTGGGCAGAAGAATTGGAATGTTTGAGGTCTCCAGCTGCAAAGTTTCAGGGCTGAGTTACTGAACACAGGCCAGAGATTAGCCTAACTTGGTTAACCCAAAAACCCACCGGAGGAGATTGCCATCCAGCCTGGCAGGGCTTGCTGGGAAACTTTCTCTAGAGTCTCTCACAAAGAAGAAGTAGCTCCTTGTGATTACAATGCATTATGCTAAACTCCCTTTTTAGCACTTAATATAATTTCGAACTGCAAGCTCCAGACCGTTTCCTAGAAGGAAAGACAGTAAAAATGACAGTAAAAATGTTTCGAAATCATTCCTCAGCATAACCCTGTAAAAATGCGGGTGAATACACCCATAAAACAGAGGGTGGATACATTTATCTGCTTTGCTTTTTTTTTTTTTCTTTCCCCCTCTTTGGACTGAGAGGCACATGAGAGAAAACGGAGCAGGATCAAGTCCAAAGAACTCTCCTCTTTAAGGATACACTACGCAGTATCATCAGCGAGTCTCAGCCAATATTGGCTAACAGTCGCTGTCTGTTTGCCAAGCAGAAGTTTGCCATGTTAAACTGTCACTATAATGCCACCTTGAAGAGGCGTTATCATCACTCTTGCGACGATACACGGCAACCGTGAACAGAAACCGAGGCCGGAGCTCACACATCTGAGCAACAGACAATCCTGGTGCCATGGATAAGTAACCCAAGAGACAGCCCTGTCTGCTTATCGCCGTCACGATCCAGGAGCCCTATTTGAATGGACATCGCCTGCAGTAAAAATTGTACCAGTTTATGACTTTATAATACACCAATTACTGAATTTTATTAAAAATACTGAGAATACAGAAAGTGTTTTACTATTTCTCTAAATGTACTGCTTCCCTGCTCTGAGTACAGCATAGAAGCACAACAGGAAGACACAAGGTCTTTTGTGCATCTCATGGCATTGATAATGACCTGAAACATTGACAAAAACTCACTCCCAGGGCATCTTGCCTTAGGGTCTTCACAGGTAAAGGACAGTGAAGCAGCCAGCACAGGGGCCACAAGGCAGGGGCTCAATTTCCCCTTTCACTCGACTTGTCCTGCTATTGAATTAGGCATATAAACCCTGGGGAAAGGGGAGCAGGACACCAGACAGAAGTGCTATATGCTGCTGCAGGCACGGCTCACCATATGGGAAAGCACTTACATAATGTAGCTGCACAGCACAGCCAGAGCTGCTGCACAAACTCCTCATTAACATGGTGAAGTTATAACATGAACTTACAGAATGCAGGACCTCGAATGTGATTAGATGCAGGGCGGGAATTTTTTTTTTTTTTTAATTTAATAATGACTGTATAATGTTGACCTTAGTAATTCAGGCCAGGGAAGCAAACTTCGCATTAACAGCACCGTATTGATTTTGCAAAAGTACAAAAGTACTTTTATGCTGTAGAAAGGTTCCAGTTACCACATTTGAAAGACCACGGGAGAACAGTGTCTTGGAGAACTGTATTCTTCATTCAGTAGTGCTCCTAAGTATACCCTTTAATGCTATACTCACAAGCCCTAATATTTAACAACCTGATAAAGCTTCCTCTGTTGTGCCCTCAGCTCTCTTCAATTCAATACTTTGCAGAGTTGGAGTCAACTCTAATGGGCCAAATGCAATTTAACTTATTAAAACAGTTTATTCAATATGTAGTACATCAGTGAATTAATATATTATTCACCAATATGTTCTGAACTATTTAGCCAGCTGTATGAAATGTTTCTAATACACTAGCTGACATTTTTTTAATTACACAAATACTTTGGGTAGCAAATAACTGTTCACTATTTGGCAAGCCCTACAAATTATATACAGTTAATTATATTCTGCTTGGTATATGGATTATAAATAACTGTGATAAAACTGATATCAATGCTGACAGAATTTTAGTGGAAATCGACATTTTTCTACGCTGAAGTAACTGAGAGCTAGGAACAGAAATACTGCCTCCAGAAACGCAACTGTAAATTAATAAATTGTGCGTGTGCACAAGATGACTCATTATTTTTAACACACTACATATTTTTGCCTTCAGTTCTGATTAATTTCATGTTGTGCCTTAATTCATATTTGAGTTGAGAATCGCTTTTCATTCCTCTTTGCACAAGTACCTGAATTTAAAATCTTTTTGCAGACAGATCCTCCATAGACTCATATTTGCTTGTGAATCCCAGACTTTAAGTATCAACTTTCAAACATGCAAATCCGTGTGAGCAGTCACACACTGCTAACTGGAGCCCAAGTATTAATCCAAGCCCTGAGACTGTGGTAAGTGGAGAAGCTATGAACCCAAAAGAGTCTGGACCACGACAGGGCTGTCCAACACACTGCAGTCATGCATATTCATTTAAAGGTTATCGGCTTTATAACGACATAAAATTTAAACACAAAATCCTAACAAGTTGCAGAGCTCCTGCTGCTCTCCATTACACAGTCCTAAACCACTCTGTGGAGTCAATCCTGGTTTGCCTCACTGCAACCCAGTCAAAATTTGTTTCAGGCTGTGCCTTCTGCAAAGACAAACCCTACCATCTGCTTGGGCTTCGGAAAACCAGCCTCCTTTCCTGAGATTCCCTGAAGTAGCAACCTGAATATCACACCTGTTTATCATGACAACTCCCTCTAACAGATCCTTCTGTTTCCCTGGCCTGACTATTATATCTGTTAGCATCCTGTGGCAGGCATGGGGAATGTGACCTCTTCCCATACACAAGGGAAGGGGCTGAAATTTTGAGCCACGGTGATGTAGCCTGTCACCAGGTGTGGATTAGCTGTTCCAAGTCAGTGCATGTCACAGTGCTTTAAGGATGTGCGGAGGCGGGATGAAATTCAAAACAACACAGATCCTCAACTTACCACATCCTCGTCTGAAACAGTCATGCCTGGAGGGACTATTTCCCATGTTATGGTATGTAGTAAAATACAAAAACAACAACAAAATACCCCAACAGAACAAAACAAGACAAAAAACCTAAAGGAAAATGGATACCTTTGTGAAAGAACTATTGCTAAATGGAAAGCTGGTGGGAAAGAAAAAGGGGAGGAAAAAAAAGAAAAAAAACCCACCAGGAGAGCACATTCTTCAGTAGAGGAAGTTTCTCCTGAAAATTGGCAGTGAATCAGTTACTAAATGACATGTCTAAAATCAGGTGGTGGATTATTGAAAATGAAATCTTTGTCCCAGGAAAGCCAACGGCAAAAATCCTATTGATTTCAACGGGACAGGGTTGTCTCTCTGGACTTAACAGTCAATCATGCAAAATTGGCAATGGTGTTTGAACATCCCTGTCTGTTATTAGATCACGGAAATCCGTATTAGTTTGCTTCATCTGCACTTGTGACCAGTGCACCAGTACTTTTATTTTTGGCATGGAGGTGCAAATAAGCAGAGTGGGTTCAATTTTTCAACCCAAGACACATGAATGAAAGCTTTGCTCTTTCTCCTAAGCATTTCAGAGTCCATTTTCCCCCTGAAAGGCATGGGCAGCCTCACCGCTAATGGGAGTGCTGTGTTTACAAGCAGAGGGGAACTAAGCCTTTAGTGTTTTTGCATATTTGCAATACATTATGTGATTGGGATGGGAGGAAGGTTTGTTGGAAGAGGAAGACGATGAGAAATGATGGAAGAAAAAATATCTGGTCCTTCGAGGCTGATATTGCTGTGGTGGATACACAGTCCTCGTTTTTCCCTGTCCTTTTTGCAGAACAGCTTTGGCAAGAAACAATCAAACTAAACTGCGGATACTTAACGTTATAAATATTATACAGTGGTATAATGCTCCCATTTAAACAACTTTTCACGAACAACCTTTCAAAATTTAAGTGCTTGGAAATTCTTGGATGACAAAGCTGCTATTTATGACTAATCTTTTTATCTGAAAGCAAAGCTGGGTCCAAATAAATAAAAAGACAATAAGAGAATAACAATGTAGAAAGAATGCGGGTGTACGCCATGCACACCCACACTGAAAAACAATAAACAGATTTAAAATTGCAAAGCGTGTGATAGGAGAGATACTATTAATATGGGGCCTGAAGCTCATAACTTAGATTAAATATTGTATGGAAATCACCACAGATTGATACAAGGCTGAGTAAACAAACGATACAAACTGTAGTGGGTATATTTGTCCAGCCGTGTATTAGTGCAATACACAAAATGGGACCCAGTGAATGCTTAAAGTGAAAATTTGTGACCTGTTAGTATCCCCAAAATGCCCGTAGAACATTATTCTCCCTTTTAACCTTAATTTTTATTCTCTGTCTCAATTTCTGCTCTGCTTCTCCCATCATAGCCCAAGTTACCTATGCTGACAGCCATAGCAGGCCAAGGTAGCACAGATGGGGCGGCTGCAGCTGCATCTCACCTGCCAGACTGCAAAGCCCACCGGGACACTTTCCCACTCCCTTTATGTCTGTCTTTGTGCATTTGCAACAGCGCCTTTCCCTGGGCCTTTATCGAACGTGTCACTGATGCCGTGCGGCTCTGGCTCCGATGCACCGCTAATAAGTCACACATCCTCAACGTGTTCCTTCACGAAGGAAACCCAAGATAGGCCTCCCCAAAAAGTATACCTTGAGCATGTCAGCGTGGGCTCTGATTTAAAGCAATTCAATATGCCTGGCTCCCCAAAGGCAGCACGCCTGTAGGGACAAAGAATACCTCAATGCAACTCAACAGCAAACCCTGCTGGATTAAATCGCAGTGCCGGTGGGCTCCACGTTTGATCTCAGATCGCCTTTGTCGGGAGCAGCACGGGCGCAGGTGGCACTGCTGGGGTAGCCTGGCTTTCAGGGCAATGGGAACAATGTGCGGCGAGTCGAGCGCGGCAAAACTTCCCTCGTAAAGTTGCTTGTTTCGGGCTTCATGAGAAACTTGGCAAAGTTTCCCTCGGGGCTCAATTTTTTTCGAAAGCCTTAACCTCCCTTCCTTTGTTTAACCTTCAATTTTGTGCTTAAAAAAAAATAAATAACTGGGGGTGTCAGTTTTTCCATGTCCAGCTTTGCAGGCTGCAAGAAAAAAAAAGTCCTGCTGCCACCTGAGCGGGGGATTAGCCAAGCAGTGAGATGCCTGCGTGCTCTCACTTACTTCCACGAATAATCCCACCTGCAAATGGAGAAGTTGAGTTTCAAATATCAGGCCCTCAGGTTCATGGATCTTTTGAAACGAAGCTGTGTCAGATTTATGGCTTCGGTGTGCAACAGAGGAAACCGTGGCCATTTTGAGCGAGTTGTGCCTGGAGCTTTCCGATCTGAACCGCAGGCTCCGCTTCCAGATCAGAGCACAGAAAGTTTTTGTAGCACGAGTGTTTGCCAAAAAATACGCGTCCCTCTGTAAAGCGAAGCAGGCAGAGAGCACATGTCCCAAAGAGGCATGGCTGCCTTCCTCAGCCTGCAAAGGCAGCTCTCCCTCCAGGATTTATCAACAGCTATAAAGAGAGGGAAAGTCCCCGTGTTATCCCAGCCCTGAACTCCTTTCCTTTAAAACAGAAGACAATTCCAGCAGACTGCATGCTCTTTACTTTGGATGCAGTTAAAGATTTTGCTGGCTGCTGCACCAAAACTTCCCATGCTGTGTTTACTGAATTGAATATAATCTTTTTTTTTTTTTTCTCCCTACCTTAATTTCAATATTTAGAATAGCTTAATTATATCTGATATCTACTAAATGTTAAATTGCTGCCATGGATACTGTACTTGTTTTAGGCTTTGCCCACAACCCAAAATGTAACTAAAGATTAATAGAATGCTGAGATATTTTTGGCTGCAAGTGAAATTTAATGAATAAACATTTAAATAAATTACCCCAATAATGAAACAATATGCCATTAACGCCTGAGTTATGCTAAATGCTTCACTTCTCTTACAATTCATGCAAATATTCGGGAAAAGAAATTATAGTGGTGAACTACATTAAACAAAATGCTGCCTAAACCCCACCCGTAAAACAGTGTCTCTACAGTATTGGGAACAAAAACTGTGCCTTGTCAGTCAAAGTGTCTAACTATGGCATATGGGTAAAGGTTTCAGTCTGCTATCTCCAGACTCATCTTATGGCCCGGGTTCAACGCTACTGAACCGCTCTCTAGACAAAAGGCGAACTCATTGAAAATGGGTGCTGCGAGCTGTCTGGTCAGGGCGGCCGCACAGCCTGCGTCTGGATGCACACAAACTACCGGCATGGGGGAAAGGCAACACGCTTTGGAGGGCTTTAGAGTTTCCTAAGAGCTGAAAAAGAAGCAGCCTGAAGGTTAAAGCTGGCTAGTCAGAATGGCATACTTGGCTGCATATATAGCCAGGTGGCCTGGGCATATTGGCAAACAACTGGCAAACTGCCCAATACATATGGCTTAGATTGCTTTGCTCTTCCCATGAAGCCTTCTTAGACTCTTGAGCAAGCATTCATTTTAGAGCAAAACGCATCCAAGTGTTAAATAAAATCATCCTCCAAATATACTGCATGTAACCTTTTCCTTTAAATAAGAAAGAGATAACTATATTAAAATAAACTATGATTTTTTTAATGAATCTTGCATAAAAATGACACCCCTCCTTTCTCTAAATGGATTTGCCCTTACTTTTGTTAACTCCTGAAGTACCGAACATGCCATTTTTTTCCACTGTACTCCTTTTGAGGGGTAAGTACTCAGAACAGCATTTAAGCTCTTATCACACTAGAACTTGCATTTGTGGTGAGATGTTGGGCGCTTGAGCAGCGCATTAGCCATGTCCTTTGCTGCTGCCACTATGCAGATGTTCAGGGCTTCCCCCTGTTTCCCAGTTTCTCCGTGGTTTATGCAGACAGTTGCCTTTATTACTAAATGTTAAATCACATTTTGCTCTTGAAGAGTGCTTTCTCTTAAAAACTTAAAGTCAAGTCCCAATAGAAATTTAAAAATTCAAGCGATGCACTTGACACACACTTCAGAGCAAGTATATGTTTAAGCATCAATCCTACAGCGCAAGTCCTTGTGCTAAGGCTAGTGTAAATACTGCATTAAACATTCACAACAGCTTTGGGGAAAGGGCTAAACATATTTAAACAATTAACACATTCCGAACTCTAAGCTGGTGCTTACATGCCACTGCCTCTAAGCAGAGGTTGTGACAAAGGTAAATTCTTCTAAATTAAAAGCAATGGGACTCCCGTTGAAAGCTCAGTAAATGCTCAAGTGTTTCCCTGACCTGAAGCCTCAAGTAATGAGAAACACGAAATAATTCCCCTCAGTTACAGAAAAAATGTGCGTGCTGACTCTCACCCCACCAAAATCCCTTTCTGTTTCACAAAATAGACACTGAAATTTTGAGCGCTGGGAGATAAATTAAGATAACAACCTCGGTTTCATTTTAATGGCGTGTTCCCTACAGTTCTTCAGTGGTTAAAAAAAGGCCAAAAAGAGAAAATTACAAACTTTTCCAAAAGCTATTTAAGATCAAGATCCTGTGTCGTCTACAAGTTATCCTGCATCTTTAATGAATATAAACCTTGATAGTAATACGTTTTAATTAAATTCGAGGTCTTGTTAACATTTTAAAGACAAGTGTGTCACCTGCTAGTGAAAGTAAGTTCGACTAATCCAGGCTTTGCAATCCTCATCTCAGAAAGGACAAATACACACAGCAGAGACGGATTCAGAGCTGCCTTCAAACCAAGTCTCCAGGCACTACCTCCATTCAATCACTTAATCTCCTTGTCATTTTGGGGTTTTCATAGGGCTCCCTTCCCTCTATTCTTTTCTTGATTTGTATATTTGAATTATGAACTCATCAGGTCAAGGAGCAGTTTACTTATATAGATTCTTATTTGTATAATGTCTACGTACAAGGAGGACCTGACCTTCACCAGAACCCCTATAAGCCATCATAATATAAATAGCGTACATTATTTACTTAACTTCCTTGCTTCAGTTTCTTTAAGGGGGGAATAATATTTACAGGGATGTTGTGAGGATTAGCTCATTACTTCAAGAGCCTTGAAGATGAAACGTGCAATGTAAATGAGAAATATCAAGTATCAGCGACACTGATGAAATTATCATCACCATTGTTAAGAGCGGCGTTTGAGAGTAAAATTGGGAGAGAAACATGTCTTTCTGCAAAAGCACAGTGCCATAGGCCAAAACATGATGACCTTGGTGCCATCTTTTCCTTCACCTTCCTCATCCCCCTCCTCACTGGCAAGGAGCATCATTTGGAGCTTTATTAGAACATCTCCACGCCAAGTTGGACATGCTCCAGGCAGAGCTGTCCTCGGCCAAGGGCAACATGTGAAGTGCTCTCAGACAACTCGGATGGCCTGGATGGAGGAAGAGAGAGGGCGGAACAAACAAATCAGGGATTGTTGTTTGTCCTGCGCAGACTTGGTCGCCTGAGCACTTGACAATTATGAATTTCTCTTGACAGCATGAACTGGAGGCTCTGATGACGGCAGCAAAGAGGAAATTTGTGCCTTGAATTCCCTGCTGCAGCAAGCTATTACTATGGATTATACATGCTGCTGGAATTTGTACTGGAGCTGTAACAGGGCTCCCAAATGTTAAGATGGACCAACGCTAATCTGTTCTTCTTGTACCTTTATCACTTGAGTAAGAAAGATCAAAAGTAACTCACGCACTAGGGATAATGAAGTTCCACATCCAGATCTGACCACATTTGGCAAAGGATCTGTGGGCCATATCTTCACTGAATTGAGCCATGTTACTTCATTGAATGCTTGTGACCTCATTACTGGGGCAAATCAGAGCTCTGAATCCCACTACCAATGTGTCTGAGCTGGCTGAAATCTGACGATGATGTATTTGGACATTGCACTCCGAATGTGCTTCCAGGACAGAGTGGGAGACAGAGGGAGACTGCTGAGCTTTGCAAGGCAAATGAAAGAAAGCCCTTAAGGGCAGAGTAGAGTTACCAGTCCTTAGACGTAACCCAAGTACGCTGAATCAAATCAGCGCTTCAAACTGAAATTGGCTTTTTACCTGGGGAATTTTAGCAAACTGACAAGTCACAGCAAAATGGGAAGGGGGCAATGTAATGCAAATCCAAGTAAGATACTTACCTGGGTCACTCCAGGCTGAGCGTGGGCATTGCCCATGTCTCGTTCCCCTGCCCTAGAAACACTGATACGCCGGTACGCCTCATGCGAAGCCCGCGAGCTGCCCGGCAAAGTGCTGCAAAACCAGGCCACTGAGGGCTTGTCTACCTGGCAGGGTTTGTCTACCTGGCAAAGGGCACGAGAGACTTGGGCAGGGTCTGCTGGGGCTTGTTTTCGTGGTGGGAGTGATCCCACTGTGCAGCCGCCCTTCCCTGCGCGGCAGAGGCACACACCAGAGCTGCGGGTGATCTCATTTCCAGTAGTTAAGTGAAGTAAGTGCATAAGTATGCAGGACTGGGGCCCTGGAAACCATGGAGAAACTGGGTTTCTCTTTTTATTGCAGACAACTGCAGTGCCTGTGGACTCTTGCAGCAATGCTTCTTTTCCCCAGAGGAGGACCTGGTCATGAGATTTTAAATTTTCTTAATAGATAAATGACTTTGTAAGAAGCTTTTTATTAAAAATAAAGACTTGGAGTGGGGTGGGGGGAGTTAAAATACTGCCTAGCTAAGTAAATACACAGATTTAAAGCATATGGATAAAAATGAGTGTTACTATAAACACGGAGCTTGTTTTTAAAAAGAATTTTGCAAAAAGATAAACTTTTTCTAACTGTATTTTGATTAAAGTTTTGAAGCTGTTTATTGTAAGTAATTGCTTTTCCTCAAGGAAGAACAGATGTATAGATGCAGAAGTTTGTTTCTTCTTCTTTGTGTGAAAGTATACCTGAAACGTGTTTCTGGAAAAGAAATACTAGTGCTGGAATGGTTTATGTCATTGTAAAGATAATAATAAATTAGGGCTGACTGTGCCTGTAAAGTGCAGGAGATGGTTTCTCCTGCCTGTCCTCACCAGAAGCAAACTTTCTGAATTCTCTGAGATTTAACATGTAGAAAATCACAGAGAGTAAAAGTTGCCCTAAGAGCCTCAGAAGTTTTGGGACTGGTAGGTTTACTTCTTAATTCTACACTTTTAAAAAAAGATAAAATTGAAAATATTTTAAAGTATTGATACCAGGATCCAGGGTTGAAATACTTTTTGTCCCCATCATTGCCAGCTTTCACATTTTTAGAGAACTTATCTGGCTCCTACAGAAAGCAACAGTGCTTCTCGCCCTGGGCTTCAGCAGAATCCGGCCCCAGAGCTCATCCACCTTTTTCTCAGAGACAAAAGGTTGTAAAGGAGGCCAAAAGCTCGACGCTTTGATACCGTTCCCAAACATATGGGAACGTACGGCTTCATGAAACTGCATTTAACAGATGTTTAAAGAAAGACAACTAACAGATCCAGAATGTAGTAATGAGAAAAAAAGACAATGTACATAAATTCAGCTGCATGTCTCTTTATAGCGCTACCAGTGCCCCGGAGACAAAATGCAAATGAGTCGACTTATTTGCAATATGACACTCGCCATTCTATATTTAATATTTTAGGTCATTACTAAAACTGATTTTCTTCTGAAGAGATTTCTTCTGGCACTTAAATGGAGGGAGATTTACACAGTCTGCAGTGTATTGTACTTTGTCAGTTCAGAGTCATGAAAAAAACCCCTTTGACTATCAATTTCAGATTTCCAAAGTAAGCGAAGAGGCCCCGTGCAGGCTCCACATACGGCCCCTGTGCCAGACCAGCGTCCTGGAAACATCTTTCTTTTTTCATTTTGCAACTTCTGAGCCCCAAATTTGAGTTGTAGATACTTTTGGAGCCCAAAGACCAACTGTTCGGTTTAGCAAACCAACAATGTCTGCTCATTTTGTCCCAATCTTTTCAGCTTAAATATTCACAATGTGCCATTATTACTGAATCATTATCTGCCTTTAGCTCTGACAACAGCATCATAAGGGCTATGAAAGGCTCCTTTCTTCTCATGATTAGTCTCTAAAACATTTCCTCATCTTACAGTGCTTTGCAGCCTCCCAGAATGCACCGCTCAATTACAGTGCTGAAATTAACTGTATGCCACTCTTATTTATTGATAAAAGAATAATCAAGTGCTCCAGCCCATAGCCTGCTTTGGCCACAGGTTTTATATCAAGTTTCAAGTAATGCCTTTTTTTTAACTCTTTGAATTCTCTTATAAATGGGTGCCATTGTCTGCGGCGCGGTGACAACATTGTGCCGCTCGCTGCGGCGCCCAAGATAAAGCCCCCTTCATTTGCGTGGGGTAATCTTGTTGAAAATAGTCGCGTACGGCTGACACTTTAAAAATTAATCTTGAAAGGGAAGAGTTTGTTTGTTTTTTTTATCACTGGAACTGATTAGGCTCCAAAGAAATCAGATGTAAATAAAAGCAAGATACAGAACTTGCTGAACTTCAGGCTGGGAGTTGCAGACTCACGTTCAAAGGCACTGCTGTACATGTCCCTGAGTGAGGTTATTTTGTCTGGAGAGGATAATTGGAAGACTCCTTCCATCTACCTCCGTGGGGTGTTCCTCGTGTGGACCCTATTAATTTCTCAGGAATGGAACGGAATGCAGGGCTTTGGCTCTCCTACATGTGACATTAAATTGCGATTTAGCAGATAACAGGCACAAAGCAAACTGCCCCAGAAACAATGGGCTCGCTTCTCTGGAGGCTGGCGCTGGAATTGTGATCGACTTCAAAGAGAGCGGACTCGGGCGGGCTTCAAGTTCCTATCACTTCTGCCGAAGCAAAAAGATTTTCTATCCAATACCAAAGAATAACATGTAATTGGGCTATAGCTTGGTCCGGTGCAAGAATGAAAATAAAAACACTTTCGAAACCTCAAAGATACTTGCTAAGCCATGTATACATTAATCATTTATACCACATGATTATTGTTCATTATTTGGGCAATAACAAATGGAAGGGTGTGGGGGTTAGTGTGGGTTTTAACAAACCACATTCTATTTAAGCAAAGCCAACTATTAAAGAAAGACCTAACTTGCCAAACCAAGATAAATATATGCCATTATTATGATCACATAAAAGCTACTACTCTCGGCATTACAATTTCTCTTATAATTGGTACTATTATAATTAAATGAATGCATATGTTTACAGTTCTTCTTTGAATGGTAAAGTGATTTAGCAATGATGGTGTCTCTAATTTCTTTTAGCTGTACTGGCAAACTTCACTTAAACAGTGGTCTAAATACCACATTGCCACAATAAATTAGTAAAGCGTCTAGTAAAGTCTGTATATGAAGTTATTGAGTTTAAATGCTTCAGAACAAAGTAGCTAGTCACCCCTCAGTATGCCCAGGTAAAACAAATACGTGTACTCCTCATATGGAATGTAAGATACGGTAAAATTCTTAAATAAAATATATATTTGAAGTAAAACTATACCAGCAGCCACAAGTGCCTACAGCCTTTTTTTGCAAGACTGATAAAAGGTAGAAAATTGTTCCCCGTGAGTGTCTGCTCCATTTTAAGTAATCCAGTTCAATACGACATTAGTATACTGCCATCTTACATGAAAAGGTGGCGAGACACAAGATATATGTGTATCTCAGATATCGTAAGCATTTGTTTGCTCTGCCACTCCAGTCATTAGTAGGCACTGGTGCTATAAAACATAACAATGGCCTTTTCCCAGATAAGCCATTTTCATAGCCACGTACCACATGAATTTGCACAGTATCCATCAGCCCGGCATCCACCAGCTTGGGTTAGGAAGTAAGACTGAGCCTGGAGTCCCCTGAATTGCTGCCCTGTTTCCCAGCACGTGGCCCAAGGGCAGGTACCCACATGCCAAATGATGGAGTGGGGGCTTTTCTGACCCCACTGCTACACTGAGACTCACAGTTGGAGAGCCAAAGTGGCTCCCTTGGGGTGACTATTGCCAGCATTTCCCAAAAGGGCTGTGGTTGGTAAGGAATGTACCTGGAAGAACCACTTTGGAGTCTGTGTTTCTCGTGGTTTGACCCACTGCACTGTAAACATTTTGTAAAATTTGGGTTAAGTTGGGCCTGTCCTCGCTCAGTTTTATAGTTCCTGCTAGTTGAGCCGGCACATGAGACCTGGCAGATGTTTTAGTTTGGGTTGGAGTTGATTTGGACACTCCAGCTCTCAGGAAAACCAGAATTTGCTGACCCAGAATGAGAGATGGTTGAAAGACAAAAGACAAATGAGTGCCGGCTGCCGCGCGGGCTGGCCACAAAACGAGGACGGGTTATGGCAGCGTTTCAGCACGCGGGCAAACACATCAGGAGAAAAATCTGTTATGTTTCCCTCCAAACCAGGTGAATATAACCAGCAGCCCTTGTAAAATCTGCCAGGGTTTCAGGCCAGAATGCCTGGGTCGTTACTCCAGAGGCTTCAGAAAAAAGCTAAAAAAACAGGATAATTTTTTTTCAAATCTTTCTCCTAAGCCTGACTAGTAATTCTATTAAGAAAAATAAGGCAAGCTGTAATGTTTGAGTTTAATAAGCGAAACACAGCAAATATGTGAACAGAACTTCTGACTTAATATTCTTTAACAGATGTTTTATAAAATACAGATTTAAAAGATTTGCCTGTCTTATTGTTCAGGCTGTTGCTATGTTATATGGCTACAATTTCAGTCCCAGATTTTGCCAGCTGTAACAGTTAAATAGCGAGGGGTCTAAGCCTGGATACTGTAGGCAAAATGCCCAAAATTATTCTCTCCCATGAAAAAACACCCCGGTATAAAGCCAGTGATGAGAAGGTGGAGTTAATTCTTTTGGCAAAGGAATAGTCTCCATACTCTTAAAAATGGATATGGTCATTTTAATGCACACTATTTTATGAATGATGCTTTAACTGCGCTGCCAATTAGCAGAGCCTTAAAAATACCTCACTTATAGAGGCCTGATAACTGTCTTTCTTAACCTTTATCTGACCTTTTTTTGGTTTTGCCATGCTCATAAACCAGCATATGAACTATCAAAGGGAACGGCGCTGAACATCAATTCGAATGTTATATATTAAAAAAAAGAAAAAAAATACCGAAGAAAAGGGAGAAGAAAAAAAAAAAAAGGAGAAAGGAATGAAACCCAGCTGGTCAGCCAACTTTTACAAACCCTAAGCAGAAAACATGCTCTTCTAATTGGACAGAGAAGACAAGATCTGGAATAGGTGCAATTTTATTACTGCAACAGCGATTCAGAGCCCATGCTCTTTTCAAAGCATGAGCCCCGTGGAGTTTTATCGGACATCTGGAGCGGGGCTCTGGCAAGATGCTGAGGGACTCGGGCTCCCATTGATCTCTGCGCTGGCAACAGGCACTCCAGCCTTGCAGAGGCAAAAACCTCTCCAAAGGGTAATGGATGAAGTATTCGTTCAGAAATGTACCGAGAAGGATATTTTTACTATTTACCCAAGAGGTATAAGGCGTTTTGCAGATATTTGGTCTCAAGACCCTGTGACTTCACAGAAAGTCAGAACTGAAACGGTTGACAAGAGCGGGCTATGGCAGCCAATCTCAGGCTATTGACTTTTTCAAACACACCTAAAATAGACTCTGCTATATTTCATCTAAAACTGTGTGTATTCAAACATATGGCTAAGGGAAGAGATCTATGCAAAGGCTTATGCACACACAGTGTTTAGCTTCTACTTTCAAAATGTATCTCCCAAGAATTTCAGGAGGCCCCAAAATAGCAAATATTATTTGCCTGATTATTAACATCTTCTCCTTTTATACCAGTCAGTCGAAAAGTATGCAATCACTGGGTATTTTTGGTGGCCTCTCAATCATGTCAAAGATCATAAGACAAGCAGATGGTGTACATCTGGGCTTACCCAGCAGTAAGGAAAATGTCTCCAGCACAGGTAGAATGATAAAGACAGGACTAAACACACACCATTCCTTTTGGACCCATGGTCCAAAATGCGAATGGTCCCATGTTTCTATTTACCTGTCTGGATCAGGGTGACCCAGGGAGGGACAACAACAAACAGCACTTAGGATGTGGAGCAAAAAGAAGCTTTGCAACATCCTCAGCACGGCCCTCAGCCACACCACCAGATTAGGCTGCCCCGGCCTATTTAATGTAGAGCCGAGAAGGAAGAAGTTAATGAAAGAGATTTGCATGGAGGTGACGGGGGTGAGCCTCCCTGGGATTTCAGCTGCAATGAGACTAGGGGCCAAGGCTCCCCATAGCATCAATCACCAGCAGAACACTGTTAATCTCTCCGGACCCACATCGATTTGTCCTGAGAACCTGCCCCAACCTCTGGAACATTATTTAGGTTTGTTTTGGCCACATGGTCAGTGCTCATATGAGCAACAAGTTCATGGCCAAAGTCTGCCCCTAAGTGCCGTTTCGCACACTTGCACAAGAGCAGAAAGCTGCCCTGGGCTTGGCCTGTCCTCATGCTGCTGAAGCTCTGGGTGAGGTTTTAGGAGCAGCCTCAAACCCCAAAAGATATTTAGGGAGATTATGAGTATGGGCCTGTTGCTATTCTGTGGTGAGGAGGGCTTATCTGGATCACAGGGATGAAGGGAGCAGCAGTTATTGCTCACATCAGACAAAGTTATGTGTGCTGCAACTCCTGCACCAAACTTTAACCTTTTTTCCATAAAATTGTCTTGCAAAGAACCGACCACCTTCCTGCTTGAGACATCCAGAGTCTGCTACTAGCAGTCAAAAAAGTTAGCTAAGTGTTACTTTCCCTCATTAGAAAAGCACTACCATTATACTGCAGGGGAAGCCTTGATTGCAAATGAGAGGATGCAGCTAATTTTGTACATAGACTAACTCAGACTTCTGCAGCTTCCAGAGGACTCTACCCAGGATCGAGATGCCACACATACTTCGTTTGTTCTTTCTTTTCTTTTCTCTCTCCCCCCCCTTTTCTGAAATACCAAAATATCAGATAGCTGATGACAGGGAAGAAATGTTAACACTGTAGTTTGAAAGTTTTTAACCCTTGCCTTTCATCATCTAGCACTTATTCAATCCCATGCCCCTCGCTTCACTGCTTCAAACCCTCCTGTACATACCAAGGCGATGACCACAATGTAAGCTTGTGCACTGACTGATTAGATTTAATTAGATGGATACTTTGTTCCACTGATCTTTCAGCTATACAAAGTATTGGGTTACTTAACCATATCGGTGAAAACATTGCCTGCGTGTTTGAATGCGACGGATGTGTGACACTGTTTCACGTTAAAAAGTGCAATAGTTGGCTAAGTTTTAATGGCTGGAGCGAAATACATAAAGATGTATTTTAATGGAGTTTGTGTCCCTGGAATATTGTCTCATTTTAACCATCATACAGTCAGTTTAGGGAATGTGATGTCTCTGTGTATGAGCCGCGTCCTACCTACGTTTCTAAGCAATCACCACTACCTTAAACTACTCTTTTTTTCTTTTTTTAATTAAAAATCTTGCTTCTTTACAGTTTTGCCACTGTGTGTTCTTCCTGTCCTCATCCTGCCGCCAGTCCAGGCTGCTGCGTTTTCGTGGGACTGGTTCCAGTGGCAGAGCCCCAGCCCATCATCGATCAGGCGCTGCACAGCCTGGAGAATGAAGGGCAGGAGCCTTCGGCTGCCTCCATCAGTGAGGCTCTGGCAAAGCCGGAGCACAGGATCACAACCAAACCCCTTGGCATTGCTGCCTTTCCACAGCTAAAGCACAATAATTAGTGCAAAGCCCGTGCTCCCTGAGAGCACAAGGAGCTCTGCTGTTAATAAGAGCAAAGCAAAGACGACGTACACTGATTACTTTGAACAACTCTATGGGCTAGGTCAGCCTGGCAAAGAAATTCCTCGTACGGCTCTGCTGGCAAACTCCTCTACTGTAACTGTACCTTATACAAATAAAAAATGCTTTTGCCAATAAAGTTCATACTAGGTCCCCCAAAGCAACGGGTTGTTTTGACAGAAATGCCTTTAACACTAAGCCTTTTGCCAGTACACAAATGCTGTACACAAAATGACAAATTTAGAAGTCATACAGAATGTTCTTACTTGAACTAAAGTTTGTAGTGCAGCCGTGGTTCAGTTTGAATGCTAATTTGAGAGATCGCGCTTATTCTCCTTCTCCTTTGGATTTATCTTTTTCATCTCTGATTACTGTGTAGTTTATTGTTTGTTCTTCACCCAGACCTTACTACTGGCAACTGAGAAGTCTGTTAGAAAACTCCCACTTTAATTCAATGCACAGAGACACGTAGGACACTGCTTTTAAAACCCAGCTCCACATAATTATTATAATCTCCATGATACCCAGAGCTCAGCTCCCCCCGGTCAATAATTAGTGCGATTGCAGCTTAATACAATTTTCCTTTTTTTCCCTGAAGCAAATACAATCTTTTTAGATCAATTTGTAGACGGTTACCCTAGAGGAGGACAACAATATAAACAAATGCTTTTTTTTAATCCCATATTAACTCATTTAATTTGCACAGATAAAAGCGTGAAAATATTTTGTCTCGCCAGCGGAGGGGCAACTTCAGACCTGGGCGAGCTTCTCTGCAGCGACAGATCAGTCCTGGGTCTGGAGGAGTGAATAAAAAACCACCCCACACCAAACCTCTCTGCCGAAAATCAAATCCACATGCGGCGTTAGTTATTTATACACAGAAAGGCCTCAGCTCTTCGCCGTAGTGCTGCTGCTTTCTGCTCCAGTGGAACTAAGCTGCTCTAACCTGGCAGCCCTGAGGAAAGGGAATCCCTGCGTGGCATACGGCCACCACCTCCTCCGCTGGCTGGGGGACAGTGGGCACGGCGGGAAGGTCCCGGGGTCCTGGCACGGCCAGGCTGCTAAACCAGCCCTTGGGAAGTGTTGGCAGCCTGCAGAGCAGCCTTGTTACAAACTCATCCCCATCTTGCACAAAGCTCTCTATGGCCAGGCCATTGCTGGCCCCAAGTTTGGCTGCGTCACAAGTCCAAAGTTCCCTGGGACAGCAGTGCTTGCCAGGCCATGTTGGATCAGGAGAAGGTTCCGCTCCACAGAGCCCGCCAGAGGACACAGTAGCTGAACTTTAATTAAGTTTATTACGAGGAAAGAGAAGGCAAAGGAAGGGACTGGGAGGAATGTAGCGGCCTGACTCCAACACAGGGAGAGAAGACAACTGTAACCACACAGCAATGGCTGTAACTCACTGCTACCACCAAACCCTGATTACTCCTCCATGTATTGTGCAACTAGAGTTATGAAGCCTCATTTTAGTCAGGTTCCTGCCCTCTTACACCAGTGCTGTGGGGTAAAGGGGACGACAACCAGGCAAAACTAACATTTCCAAGCATGAAGGCACCTTCAGAGACCTCGCAGAAGAGCCTGAGCATTGGCTGCAGCCCCATCCCTGCCTCTGCCTGTGCTGCAAAGGGCACCAACAAAGGCAGCAAGTTCAGAAAATTCAGTGTTAGAAAATCTGTAAGAAGACGACAGGGCAGATTGTACTTAAAACACAATGAGAGATGTGTGGCATTGCCACATTTTCCTACTGCCACTTCCTCTGCTCTGCTACACATACAAGTCTAACGACAGTTCTTAGCCTAATGATTTGGAGGTAGGGGATGTTGAAAAGGCTTTTTATTACTTAAGATATACAAGAAAACAATGTTGTGATGGACAGAGGAGAAAAGAGGGAACCTCCAAAAGCAGATAGTGACTGAATAAAAGTGACAGCTAAGCAAGATGCATTAACAAGTCAGCGCTGCAAAAATTTCACTTAATTGAAGAGGGATTCGTGAAAGTACCATCTGGGAACACCTAAAGAGCCCTTCTGCAGGCTGGAACAAGAGCTGGCAAATGTATCTTTGCCTAGACACCTTGCACATGACAGTGCCTTGACTTATGGCATAGGTGTGCTATAGGAGAATAAATTTGTTTACAACAAATTTGCAGGACTGCCTGCATACTGATAGTTTTCCACATCCTGTTTGAAAAGTATACTTGGTATTCAATGGCTTTTTGGGAGACAATATTCATCAGTCAACTGAAGCGCATTGGTTTTGAATCACGAATTGCTGCAGCCAGCAAACCATTTAAAATCTTGAAGGAGTCTCCCTGCTCCATGTGTGCATTCCTCCCCAGAACATATGCAACTGTAAGTCCTGGGACACCAATTAGCTCAGAGCAGGAGAATCAGAATCCCAGAATGGTTAGTGTGGGAAGGGACCTCAAAGCTCATCTCATTCCAACCTCTCTGCCATGAGCAGGGACATCTTCTACTAGACCAGCTTGCTACAAGAACTGTCCAGGGATGGAGCATGTACAATTTCTTTGGCCAACCTGTGAATCCCTCTTAGCAATATAACCAGTTTCAAACCTGGACAACTCACCTCAGAAGTTAATATAACTCTTCAAGGTCCTTCTGCAGGAGGCTGCTGTTACAATTTACTTCCACTTTGCAGGGGAGATTCTAAGGAATGGATGTTTGGAATCAGACCCTTGGATCCAGATGGTGTGAGAGGGGCTTCCCAAGCACCCAGAGCTCACATCCACGATCCACTTGGTCCAAGTACCAAGATCCTCCCTGAGCAACATGCCCAGGATGTTGTGGGCAAGGCAGGATCTAAAGCCAACTCACTGATGTCCCCAGCCACTGCCTCCACCACAAGGCCACGTTTCCGCTCTAGATTCCGTTCAGACCATTAATCTTTGAAAGAGCAGAATTTGCCACTAATGCAATCGGAAATGACGGTAGGAAAGGTTCCCATTAATGAGAGGCAGCTTAATATAACAAGCGACTTCTACATTTCTTATCTGAAAATACCTCCCCTGGAAGCTGTGGATACATTACGGGCTTAAAAAGAATTACTAATGCATTAATTCTTGTCAGATTTGTAGTGTCCTAACCCACAGCTGCCTCACCCACTGACCCAGGGAACATTAGTGAGAATGATATAATTTGGTAAATGAGGGCCTGACTGTGCATTGTGCACTTGGGCTGTTATTTGGTCCCAGTGTGAGCAAGGGATACCTGCTCACGTGCTGAGATTACCCTTAAACAAATTTCTGGGATCTTTGGGCTGCAAATTAAACAATTTTCTTCCTTGCTATTTTGTGTTTATCTTAATGCAGCTTTATGTGTCTACTTTAACAGAGTAAAAGCAGTGGTGCTCTTGCTCCTGTGAGAATCTGTGTGGGTTGATGTTAAAATGGCAAGTGTGGAGTGGAGTGAAATTGCAGTCAGGGTTTGAGGATTAAATGCTGACTTTGAGAACACACTGCAAATCATCCTGTGTTGTGGCAAAAAATGATTAAGTGGATATTTGCAAACGCCTTGGTTCTTGGGGAGCCAACTGGCTGGGGATGAAGGCAGCTCTCCTCTCCTGCAGGACGGTGGCCTTGCATGTGTGTGTATGGATCGGCCCAACTCCATCTGGGAACTTGCACGTGCTGCCACCCCAGTCCTGAGCACAGCAGTGCTGTTGCCTATTCCCTAAAATAACTGGTCTGTGCATAGGAAGGCCACAAAAGCCCAACTCCTTCCCTGCCACAAGGCAGAAACAGAGTCTCTTCCATCACAGGAAAGGAGAGAACATCCTGACAAATGCCTGCGTTTTGGACCGGTGACAAAGCTGTCATGGGAAAAAGGCGGCAGCTCCCTTCGGAGACGGGAGGTGGGGAGCGGGATCAGGAAACTTCTGAGCTCTTCTGGCAGCCCAGGTCTGGCGCCGGGCCACCAATCCCCCACTCCTTGCACTTAAACACAAGCAGATTGACACCGAATGCTCAGTGGCTGCTCCATGGTTCCTATGGAACAAATTTGGGGATTTGGAGACCTGAGCCTGTTGGAGAGGTTGCACAACGCATATTCACCTCCATAATTAGCACAGCCCGGTTCCTTGCGCATTGTTTCTGCACAGACTGAGTCCCAGCTTAGCCTGGAAAGTCACTTCTCCCACCATCTCCCAGAAGGTCCCTGCAACAGCCTGGAGAAATGCCTCAGGGGCACGCTGCAACACCTACTTAGGGCTGCTGGGATAGCCCTGCGGCATCCTCCTCAGCCTCCTCACACACATCATTCACCTTCCTTTATATAGAGATCAGATGGGAAAGGGGCTCCGTGTGTATATGCAGGGCTGGGAGGAAATTAAACTGGAACCGGGACAAAGATCTTTGAAAGCATCGCATTGTGTGCCCCATTCTTGGGTTCTGTAAATCACGACCTGCCAGATGTTAACCTGATACAGTCCCCACGTGCACATCCCTGCTCCATGAGCCTTATTCCATGGGGAAACCATGAACTTCCAGCATTCCCAGGTAGTTTGTACATTCGGGTTTTGCTCTCCATAAAAATTGTCAGGATTTCATCTTACTTAATTATCCTCTCCTTGGATCTCCATTGGGTGCCTGGCCTCATGCCTGCTTTCAGGAATCTCAATACCAAATGTAACCAGGGGAGAGAGGCAAGTACCTCCAGAAAGAAAATGAGAGCATCCAAATCCATCACCCGTATGGAGGCACGTGCTGCTTACAGCTTGCAGAAGTAGTAATTTATATTAAATACATATATTTTACCCTGGCTTATTGATTAAAAACCAAAACATTTCTCTTAGCTCCTCGATTTTTTTAGTACGTCTATTCTTTAACAATGCAGTTTGATTTACGACATTAATGGCATTCCTGTGCAAACAGTGGATTTCCGTTTTTTAAATATGCATATGAAAATGTTCTGAGAAGAAATATTTTCGTTAGTGTTAATCCTACCAAAGTTACCATTACCAGAAAGTAATGAACTTCACATGCAGGATTTCACGGCTATTTTGTTCTTAATAACTTTTAAAACTTTGGCATAATCACACTGCTACCAGCTCGATATGACAATGTCTCCTTCCACTATTTGACCAGGGAAGTCAAGTTTTGATGGTGTAAACCTGGAGTAACTCAGTGCCAAGTCAAGCCCTAACACAAAGAGTACACTGTATACGTTTTTATTGTATAATTTATTGTTTTTTCCACTGAGCTGGCTATATTGTTTTATCCATTTGCGTGACAGGATGTCTAGGAAACAGCTGAAAGAATTATTTGCAGTGAATTTAAAACACACTGGGTTAGAGAGAAGCAGACACAAAAATCTTTGTCAAGCAAATAACAGGGTGCTACCCTTGTGTCAGGTTGGGAAACTTAACTCCTTCATTTCATAAACCGCAGGTTGGGTAAGTACAGCAGCTCTGCCTCCTCTACTGCCCGTGCTCATTGCCCTGACCAACGTCAAAGCCAATTCCCTGAGCTTTCCCAGGACACCAGTGTGGAGAGAGCAGCCCAGCAGCCTTCCTATCCCAAACACGTTGGAGTTGCCTTCTCCAGCTGCATCCGTCTCTCTCCAGTTATGAAAAACACTCACACGTGACTTGTTGTGACTAAACACCTAACTGACAAAACCAAAGGATTTCCCTTTCAAACCTGGAGGATAAATCTCATTAAATTAAAGAAAACACTCTGGTAAGAAGGAAACCACAAATATAATGATTAAGAAAACAAGAAAAAACAAGCCCAAAGCCTGCAAAAAAAGCAGCAATTTCAGGGGTTGCTCCCAAGTGCTCCCAAAGCCTCATGTCAGGACTGCAAATGCAACAGTGCAGTGCAAGTATAGGGTACAAATAATGTGATTCTTCACCTTTTGCTGCACACATGCAGCAAACAAGTGCCCAAGGGTTGGCTGGAGAGCGGGGTGGCCTTTCCTTCAAGTTAAGGTTGGAAAAACCCTCTCAAATCCTTGAGTCCAACCATTAACCCCACACTGCCAGGTTCACCACCAAACCATATCCCTAGGCGTCACATCCACACCCCTTTTAAATTCCTCCATGGTTAGTGACTCCACCACTGCGCTGGGCAGCCTGTTCTAATGCCCAACAACCCTTCCTGTGAAGATGTTTCCCCTAATCTCCAATATAAACCTCCCCTGGCACAACCTGGGGCCATTTCCTCTTGTTCTGTCACTTGTGCCCTGGGAGAAAAGCCTGACACTCCCCATGCTCACCACTCCTGTCAGGGAGTTATAGAGAGCAAGAAGGTCCCCCCTGAGCCTCCTTCTATCCAGGCTGAACACCCCCAGCTTGTACCTAAGTGTCCCGCTTTGGGACACAAGGAATAAGATCCCATCTTTCCTCACTGGGATTGCAGAGCACCCAAACTCTGCACCCCAAAGGTGTGTACTCAGTGGGTGGTGAATACATGCATATATTGGAAATGCAGACAGAGAGGCACAAGCCAAGGGTTACAGTCTCTACTTGTCTCTGAGAAGGTTTCTCCACAGTTAATGCTTAATCAAATTTGTTTTAATCACTGCAAGTTATTGGCTGGCGATTTTATTTACCATCGACGTCCACTCTGATCTTTTTAAAAATGAGATCTGTATTTGCGTCACTAAAAAACTATCCAACACTATTGCTTAAGACTTCGATAATCCTTAGACTTGTTTCCTTTTAACCCAGAAAAAGTAGTTTTTGAAACAGTAACGCCAGCATTTACAAAATCCAGGGTTTGCCATCCACTGACTAATTAATCCTCACACATTATGTACTGCCATTTCATGGAAGAGGAAACTGAAACACAGGCGGGTCCCCAGAGCCCCAAGCAGGTCAGAGGCAAAAATGGGAATGGACTTCATCAAGGCTGATATCTCAGAGGGTGGTGAGACCCTGGCAGAGCCTGCCCAGAGAAGGTGTGTCTGCCCATCCCTAAAAGTGTTCAAGGCCAGGTTGGATGGGGCTTGGAGAAACCTGGGATAGCGGAAGGTGTCCCAGGCCATGTCCGGGCATGGTACCAGATGAGCTTTAAGGTCCTTTCCAACACAAACCATTCTATGATTTCTCTACTAGACATAGGCTTAACATCAAAATGTAAACTTTGCCATTTACATTTTGTATCAGCCTAGAGCAGACTTTATATAGTGTAAGAAAAGTCATCCTCACAGCTACTTCATTTCCTCCGGCGCTATTCATAGCAGCCCTGCAAAAAGTCAACAGTGTATTACACAACAGCGTAGGTTTAGCGGCAAGAGTTTTAACAGGCCGGGCAGTCAATATACATTGAAAGGAAAACATATGCCAGACTCTGAACCATAGAAATCACAGGAGCCAACGGAGCTGTGTTGTGTTACGCCAGCCAGGAATCCAACTCAATAGCTGGTACAAATATATACTAAATAAAAAACGGCAACAAGCTCTGCTGCATAAATAGCATCTCCACTGGCACTCTACCCACAGCACTCGGTCACTGAAAGAGAACTGAAAGAACTCTCTTGGCATTGTCTTGAAAAAATGTGACTGCCCGGAAAAAAGAGATCCAAGTACAGCCCCTTCCTTGTGCAGGCAGTTGTGAACAATGTATTAAAAAAGTTCTCTCTGTTTGGGTTTTTATTTTCAGGTGTCTCATCCGTTCTGTATTTTATATCTCTATGACTCATAGTGTGAAAATGAAGATGCCATTGGAGGTACCTGCTCTAGAAATGCAATTAAACTGGCAGTAGCAGACAGGGCATTGAGTTCATTCCCTACAAGTTCTTGTCCAAAATCTTTTCTACAGTCCAAGTGCTGCCTTTAGGCTCCTCTTTGGGGCAGAGATACCGCTTCTATTTCTGTTCGGGAGAGACCCAAGGTTGGAAATGTGCGTTCCATGTGGTCCCAGACCTTACAGTAGGTCAGCACTTCACCATTCTTGGCTTCTAAAACATCTTTTTCCCTCAAAAGGAAATTAGAAGGTTCATTCTTAGAAGATTCATAATACACTTTTTACTAATTTGCAGTGATCTAGGAGATTACTCACACAAGCCATATCTATGTTTAGAAGGGGAACATCCCAGATTTCCCTTGGGGACAGGAGCAACACAGTTTTGAAAACAACTCTCCCAGGCCATACACAAGTTCAACTACAACAACTGATGTCTACCACAAGTTTTTCCAATTTCCATGAGCTCTGGACCAGACATTTTAATACTACAGTTCTATGCCCTACCACAACAGAGCCTGAAAAGTGATTGTAAGATCCACCACACTACAAAGAGGTGAGAGAATACATATACTATTTATAAATATAAAAAAGAAAATACGTATTTAATAGCCAGAAGCTATTTCAGCTTCTTTCCTCTCCTCTGTCACCCCTCTTCTCAGAAAGATGAGTTGTTTCACAACCATGAGAGAAAACAAAGACTCGTTTCCTGAGGATTCTCAAGGCATGTCTTCATCCCTCCCAGGACAACATCCTGCGCTTCTCCCCCAACTCCTTTATGATTCATCTTCCCCTTCCCTGTGATTCCTCCCTTCCCGACCTCTGGCCCTCACATCTGGAAGAGCGAGAGGCAGCTTGCGTGTGGCTGCTTCCAAGCTCTGTGTCTGCTGACGGACGCACTGGACAGACAAAGGTGAGGCTCACCCTGCCAGTGTTCCTCCTGGAAGGATACAAATGGGGCTGTCTCTTCCCTGCTCAGCCACCATTAAAAAAAAAAAAAAGGAGAAACTTGGTGTCTTTGAGAGCTTTTATCTGTCTGTCATACAGGAATGAAAGTAGCCAAAGGGATAAATGTTCTGTGAGCATTACCTACAGTCAGAGGGGAAGCTGCTGCAGAAACCAAGCTGAAATATGAAAGAACTGAGAGGCCCAGCTGGGGAAACCACTTCCACTTCACAAATTATCCCAGTCTCCGAACAACTGATTGGAGTGAGATCCCAGGTCTGAATTTAGCAGCACATGGCATCCCCTGTTCCTGCTGCCCACAGGTACCGTCTCTTAGAACAAAGGGAGAAGCACAAGAGTTTCTCTCTGCAGAGCCCTTGAAGGACACTCCTCTGCCCCAGGAAGTGCTGTTCAGGCTCCTGGCTTAGGGAAAGGGCTGCACCTCAGGGCTTACAAATCAAGGCAAAGGGAGCTGCATTCACCCCAAGTACAGAACAGCCCTGGCTGGTCTTCTACACATCGGCAACTTCAAAATGCTTTTCAGTGGCAACCTGACAAGGTTGTGTTTCAACAGGAATATGTTATCTCTCTTTCCAAGGTTGGGCAGGCCACTTCCTAACAGACAACTCAACAGGCCCTAACAAGTGATTAAATAAGTTAGGGTTGGGGGGGGATTTTTTTTTCCTCTTTTCTGTTCCAACACTTAAAGCCCCACTCCGGCGTCAGTTGAAGCAAAGACCTTGTTCCAGCAGTGCTGATAAGGACAACGCGCCCTCACAGGTGGAGCTTGCAGGCACTGAGCTGGATGGGAAAGCAGATACTGCTGCAGAAGCAATGGCTTCGCCTGCACTGATGCCAACAGCACGATCCTGCTGGAGGAATGGGATCAGAATGGAAGGAGCCTTTGCCACGCAGTGGGCCGAGGATGGTTTATGGGGATGGCAGAATGGATGTGGTTAAAATTTTAATCAGGATGACATGTGTTGTTGACATATGGCAACGCACCACCATCTGGATTCAGAAACAGACCTGGGTTTTCAAGCTGTTGCTGGCCAAAGCCAAGAACATTGCTGAGGTGCTAGGTCAGACTGGCTGGGAAGGGTTCTGCCAGCAATCCCTCTTGACACAGTATTGCTTTCATTAAAGCAGCCTGCCTGCCTACCCATCTGAGGTGAAAGAGGGAGAAAGTCCGTGAAAGGTGGAAGAAACGGCAAGAGAAAAGGTCAAAAAAAAAAGGAGTTGAGCTAATGGACCCACTTTCTGCCCCTCTTCGGGCTCTGCAGCATGCTCAGGTTATTCCAGCAACCACTCGTTTTGTGGTCTTGTAGGGTAAGCAAAGTCTTTGGCGCGGGAGCCCTGCAGTTCGATTTGGAGTTCCTGCCTGCCTCCCAGCAGCAGGCATCCAGCACAAGAACAAAGCACCTGAGGTTCAACTCACTTAACTATTTCATCTCCCTCACAAGCCAAGCGTGGGCTGAGTTACCTCCAGCCCAGGGGGAAAGCAAAGGAGGGAGGGAGGAAAATGTGAGCCATGTTTCTGTACACTGATCTGACAAAGTAACAAAAGCAAACGAAAAAGGAAATTCCAAGACAACTCTTAAAGGCTTAAAATGTCCAAGCAGCTAACATTTTATCCTAGCAGAATTCCTCTGGGATTAGCTTGGCTTTCCAGGCATAATAAAGTGTTTTACAGTTCCTTTATTTTACCCATCCCATTTCTCTTTTTTATTTGCATAACACTCTCATCAATTAATGCGTCTCTGTTTGCTCTCAAACAAATCCAGCGCTCATGGCTAAAACTAGAGCACAAGAGAGACACCCAATAAACTCCTGCATGTCCTGAGCCGTTGCCTCATTCCCGTCTGATATGCCGCTCGCTAGTTTGGAAGGGTTCGACTCTCAGCTTCACTGACCTGAATGCAAGTGGCAGGGGGGATAGGAGGGGGGTTCAGCATCTCTGAAATTTGGCTCCAAATCATTATGTTGCCATGAAACGTGCCGTAGCCTAACAAAAGCCATGGATTTGGATAGACCAAGCAGCACTGCACTCACTGCAGAATGATTTACTCCACGGACAGACCAAGGAAGCAACTCGGAGCCAGCTTGAGATCAACAGCAGAAATTCCTCTTTCCTTTGGTGAAGCCAAGCTTTCATCCTCTGCCTTCAAAGGGATTACCTATAAAATTCTCAGCTATGAGGCTTGTGTAATTTCAATATTACTCCAGAGAAATTGTAGAAATGAAATTTTAGAATTCTCCTGTGTGTCTTAATGAGACTCCATTCCCCAAATGCTGTTCCCTGAGAAGAAACCGAGGTGGCACCATCAACTCCACCTTCCCTTTGTTTTCCTTAATGTTTGAAAACTCCAAACTTTAGGACACAGGAGGATGAATTTATGATATGGGAGGCATCTAAGTGCAAGCTCTAAGAAGAGCAAGGCATTTAACAGCTAACATATGTGCATATTCCTCCTTTTGCAATGCAGGAATACAGCTACATCTTAAAATTTGGTTAAGCAGGCGCATATAGGACAGATCCCACACTGCACTTTTTAATATGAATTTAAATATGAATGGGAATTACACCACATTTCACTTTGAGTTCATTTTTTGGAAAGCCACAAACAAGCTGGAGATTAACATCAGTCAGCCCAGACTTCAGACAACACTGCTGCAAGCTGGGAAGTATAGATATTAAAATTTATGTTCACCAGTTGCAAACCTATTAGCTGGTTTGGAATGCACATACATATTTTGTGCATACCCACCCTAAAAAGCCATAATGTTACATTCTGCATGTCAATATAAAATTTGCAATGACTCCCTTTTAGATATCAATTCCGGGGAAATAGTTAGTCTCAGTGCCTAGAGAACACAATATTAAAAGAAGTATTTTATTTCTCAATCTATGTAAAGAAGAGAACTATTCTCATGAAAAATGTCCCCTTGAAATGTTTCGTAAATAGGTTAATACAATTTGAAATTAAACTTGATTCTGCGGCATGATATTATAATGTCAGAAATGCATTCCAGAGGAAAAGCTGGCATTAATCATCGATTTCAGAGCACAGTTACAATTTCATCGTGAAGCAGCAATGCCCACAGAACACTACACAGGCCACATGGGCAGGAAGATGCCCAACACCCCAAAGAGTTGCTGTCAATGGCCTAACCAAGCCCTGCGAGTGCCCTTAACTGTGAGAGCGGTGCCATCGACTCCCATCACAGAGCTGGAGCAGAGCCCTGCAAGGAAGACTCAGGAATTCTCTGGCCATGCACACTCAGAGTATGAAAATAAACAAAGCATTTTCAAAGGCTTGCGGAAAAAAAAATGTAGATGAGTTAAAAGGCGGCTAGTGTTTTAAAAACCCTCTACATCCTGACCTCGCACTCTTTCAGATTTTGTTGAAAGCTGTGGAGGGATAACACCTTTGGAAAATTTAGATTGTGAGTCTCCTTTGGCTTCTCCTTTTAACTGTCACAGGTTTAACCAAAAGTTGTGTTTTCCTTCTGATGTTTTAGAAACATAAAAATCTCAAAGAAAACACAACTGGCTGCATTATTTACTCAGCCACCAGCCTTTAAATGTCACTTACCAAAGCACAGCCACCTCACCTTTCTCCTCAGACATCCACACCCCCACTTATCCACTTTCCTCCATTTTAACCTTGTGTCAATGTTTTCTCTCTTCTTTCCCTTTTCTCTCTTTCTCTCTGCTTCCCTCTCATTCCTACTACAGTTATTACTTAACCTTCAGGTACCCACTTAAGCAACCCACCAAACAGCAGTAATGAGCACGCAGAGTCAATAGTGGGGCACGTAATCACCTTGCCTACTGTGTTAATGTCAGTTATCTTTTGCTAATGTACATGACATGCTTTATCTTTGCAGAGTGGCAAGAGTGAATTGCTGTTTGTTTGGGATCAGCTATTGTTACTGCATCTGGGCTTTTTTTTTCCCCTTTCAATTCTTAAAGTGTTTTTTATTGATGTGAAAAAGAACATATTAACACATTTAAAAAAATAAAAACCAAAACAGAAACAAGAGAGAAGTAATACAAGATTGTCCTATCTCATCCATGCAAGCTCAGCTCTGAATATGATGAGGTTACACTGGTCCAGTGATACTCCTGTGACATCCACACTGTGTAACAGCTTTAACTGTGCCACGTTATTGCCTGATGTTACCCAGAGACAGGGCACACCATCAACAGTCCTGTGTTCCCCACAAGTAGGGGGTGTTTTACCCCTTATTTACCCCTTATTTACCCCTTATTACAGTTTTTTTTTGCTGGTTTTGGGGTTTGTTTGTTTGGGGTTTTTTAATAGCTTTCTTATTTCTTTAAGGCACCGAAAGCCAGTTCCTTCCTAGGTAAGAGCACACCATGAGACGGATGTGCTGCAAAGCTGGACACCGGACAGAGAGGATCCATTGCAAAGCTGGATGTTCCCTGAACCCTTTGTGCCAAAATGGTAACCCAAGGCAAGTCAGGGCTCTGGGTGTAAAGCTCATGTAATTTGCATTAACTTCTAACGCACTCCTGGCTGTGAAGCCCCAGCTCTGGAGCAGAGTCCCAGGTATTTCCCTGCCAGCTGGGGAAAGGGTTTGCTCTGAAAAGCCAAGAGTGGGGCAGCAGAGCCCCTGCAGTGCTGCAGGTATTTGTGGTTCCCTCATAACTATCATCTGCATAAAGCCATTCCCAGAAATGCCCTCTTAGCACTTTTAGTTTGCTTTTACAACACCATAGGTATGTCCAGCCAGATCCATGGAGAGAAACAGTCCAAACATACCAAGGGGAGAACAATTTATTTTACATCCCTGTATGTATAAGTGCTCTGAAAGTCTCCTATTCCCTCTCCCAGAGACAAAGAGGGAAAGAGAAAGGAGCGTGTGGATACATGTACCCAGAGAAACACGCATTCAACATGATGGCAAATCCTTATCTGGCCCTAAAAAACTGGCAGAAGGGTTGACTTCTTTATAGCACCAGACCACTAAAGCTACAAAACCTCAATTAAAAAACTGCCAGAAGATTTTTTACTTTGTTTCAGAAGGATATAAAACCAGTTATGAGGAAAAAAATCTGCTTTTACCATGGAAAGTCCAAACCATAATTACAGCCACACTTAATGATATTGCACACCAGGATGACTCTAACTCCCATATCATTATTTTTTATTTACTATTTATTTTGCATATTCTATTCTGTACTTGATAAGGCATTAAAAAACCAAATTAAATAATATAACATATCATTAATATTGTTTGTTTTCCCCAAGGCTCCAAACACACCAAACCAGCCTGTTTACCTTGGTTTATTCTTGCATGGAAGCAATTCAGAGCAGGGACAATAGGAAGGAGTGGTGCATGGCACAACTGGGATTCAACCCAATAGAGGAACTTCAGTGGTTACTTGCATCCCTCACATTAAAATCTAGTGATCATAATCCTCAAAATTCCTCAAATCCTTATGGTGGGCTTTTCTAACAAAGTAACAAGGAGGAGGCAATGGGGCCTTTATTCCTCTTTGGCAGATTAAACCTGAGATACAGCACGAAAATTGTTTATTTTCCCTCTTTAGACAGATTTTGTGATGCAATCCCAGCCAAGTCATTGGTTCAGATTGTGGTGATAATCTACCACAGCAGTATCTGTTTTAGGAACATACAATAAAGAAAAGAAGGATAATGGGAGCGCTAAGAGGCAAGGTCTGTGCTCCAATGGATTTTGATCCTTTTGGGGGAAAATCCCTATGAGATTGAGAGGGTAGGGAAAAAAATAAAGGTGGAGAAGATTTATTGCCATTATTTTGTACTCTAGAATGATGCAGTCTCAAGGCAGAGGAAGGTTGTTTCCTGTTCTTTGCACGCTTGTCCACCACCACTCACAGGGGAATGGGGCCAAGCCCTCACCTGCACGGTCCCCTCAGGAGCACACTCTGCCCTCTCATCCTCCCCAGTCTTTCCAGGAAGGTTCTTCCCACCTGATCTCCCCATAAGCAGGACCAGAAGACCTGATCTAGTGGGTGGCACCTCTGCCCGTGGCAGGAGGATTGGACTAAATGGTCCTTAAGGTTCCTTCCAACCCTTCCAACTCAACCATCCCAGGATTCCACGAATCTCTGTTAAGGGACCACTCTGAAACCAGAAAGTTCCCAATCTGTGTGGGCACATGGCTTTTCCTGACACGATGGGCATCCTCATCCTGGCTGTCTTCCAGCTCTTGTAATTACATGCTGCTGACCCAATGACCCCTCGCAGTTTCCATAGGCTGTGTTGGTTTTCACTTCCTATTGTGTTGCTTTGCACTTTCCAAGAGTTGCCATGCGCAGCCCCAGAGACACCTGCGTTTTGCAGATGAAGCTACGGAACGCCAAAACTATTTAGAGAAGCTTAATTAATTTACTGCTGTAAAGTTGGGTTGGTGCTGGGAGATGCTACTACAGCCTGAGAACAGTAATGGCAAACCCAGGTACCGCTGATTATTTGAGAAGGAAAACCAGTATTTCACTCAGGTTGTCCTTGTTTCAGAGATGGACAATGGAAAAAAAAAAAAAGTTTTTTCCAAGGAAGGCATTTTTTGCAAAGATTCCAACCCCTCTGATGGCAGTGCCGGGTGCTGCCTTTAACATGTGTGCATTTGTTTATTGAGAGGATAAGAATTAAAGGAGAAAGAGGGATGCACGAGGCATGTTGTGGATCTGTTGCAGTGAAGACAGGGTTAAACCAGCCCTGAGCACTATGGAGCATGTTTGAAGGAAGTCTCACAAAAGTAATTTTAACTCCCTCTGTCTTGCTCGTTCGTCTCGCTCGCTCCCTCCCTCGCTCTCTCCTCCCCTTCGTCTTCCCGGCTGTACATTATTCCTCATTCTTTACATTGTGGTTATATTTACTCCTTGTTCTATTGAAGCTGTATATTAAAAGTGCCAGTTCCAAGCTTCTGCAGTACAAGGGGAAAGAAAGGAAAGGAAAAAAAAAATAAAGAAAGAAAGGGGAAAAAAGTGCTGGTATTCAGTTCCTGTGAGCTCTTGCTCACTTTGAGCGCTGTTCCTATTACACAATAATGTGTTATTTTGTTGAATTTTGGCATCCATCTAGCTCGTCTGGTCAGGAGCCAAAAAATTAGAGTGTGTCAGTCCACCAGTTCCTCTGCAGAGACGCGCTCTCCTCGCCCAGCGCGTGCTCCGCACTCCTGGCCCAGGGCCAGCAAGGGAAATCCATTTTACATACAGAACGCACAGAGAGCTCCAGCGCTCCGAGACTTTTTACCTACTAAAATAACTTTATGGACAAATGCCAGCCTGCGAGGCACACATGCGGCAGGGAGTGTTTGGCACCGAAAGCACAGCGAAGCACTCGGCGGAGGCACCGAAGTTTTCCAGAAACAAGGAAATGGCTGTCGGTGCCGTCGTGGCACCTCACGTGACTTGGCACCGCCCGCCCCATTGGCCGGCCCCGCAGCCGAGCAGCCGCCATGTAAGGAGCGAGAGCTTCGCCCCTCGCTGCATCCTTAAAATGGCGGCCCTGCCGCGCGCCCGGCAAGCGAGCCCAGCCCAGCCCAGCCCAGCCCCAGCCCCAGGGCTTCTTTTTGTCCCCCCCGTTCTTCCCCCTCGTTCCCCCTCTGCTGAAGTTTTTATAAACCTTTACAGATTTGAGTAGAAACAGATTTCTCACAACTTGCTCCGCGTCTCAATTTCACAGCTCAGCATACACTCAGGCACTGTCAAAAGCTTGACAGCGTTCCAGGGAAAATATTAACTGTAAACTTTCCAACAGGAATTGAAGGCACACACGGCTCCCGTCAGGATGGCCCCTCCACCAAGCACGGGAAAGGCAATGTTTTCACAGGTTTCCGAGCTCACACCACCACCAAACCCTCTGCGACCCCCAGGATGGTCCCGCTTCGCCGCATCATGGGCGCAATTAAGAGGATTGCCTGCCATGTGCCTTGCACTCGCAGGCCGGACCCATTGAACACTGCATGCTCTGATGTATAAATATTTGCCTCTGGCTAAAGTTCAAGCAGCCCTCTGTGGCTGCCAGACACAACAGAACACCAACATCCAAGGGAAAGTGTTTACTGCAGCACTGGCCAAAGCAGTGACTGCCAGTGATCGAGCCGCTTGCCTCGGCCCAGCCCGCGGGCGCTTATCACGGAGTACCTGGCTGTCCGCCACCCCTGCCACCCTTCCTGGGAAATGGTTAATTTATTAAATGTGCCAGTTCGACCTCGTCTGCACTGACAGCCTGGCATGAGGGGAACATGGCCTCTGCAAAGCCTCAAAGCATTAACCCTTCGTTCTGAACATCCATAATGCCATCAGGTAGTTCAGGCACTTTCTGCCCAGCCAATTTCCAAAGTTGAGCCGATCTCTTGGACTCGAGTGCGCACACAAAAGCTCGCAGACAGCTACTCCCATACACAACCAACTGCCCACACGTGCTGGGGACAGACAGCAGGAAAGCAGCCGCTTTCAGCAGAAAAAATTAATAGATTTTGAAAGATGCAGCAGTAGTTGGTGATGCAACACTGGTTAAAGGATACAAAAATAAATTTTCTCACTCCTCTCCAACCCTCCAAACCAAACATTGTTTAGTCTTCACCAGCTAAGGGGTGCAAAATCCAAGTAATTCAATTCATGAATCAGCTGCTTCAATATTCATAAAATTCCTCTGGAAAGGTAAGGAAGGGAGGGAAAAAAAATAAACTAGGGGAACCCTGCAGGAGACCTGGCTGTGATCAGGGCTGTTGTCATTGCGGTCATCCTTGAAATGGCTTGCCAGTAAACCAGTAATCGCAGCGTTAAAATGCAGTAAAGGAACATGCCAAGATCCTGCACATCTGACTCGTTTATGCTATAAATCAAGAGGACTTTCCTGTGAGCAAACAGGAAAAACTGTATTTTGGGAAAACATCTTCAAGAAAGAAAGTGAGTGAAGTTATAAGGGAAGGAAAAGATGAAGAAAAGAATAAAACACGAGCAAGCCTTCATATTATAATTTAACTAAAAGTGAAGAGAATTATACAAATTTTTCTGGTGTTGCCTTTAATATATGCACTTAAACCACTGAAGTATTTGACTTTTGTCAGAGTGTATCTACTAAAGCAGATGTTTTGTAGCAAGTTGCATACTTTGCAATAGCTCTAGGCCCGACAAAAATCTTTACTCCTTATTACTCTCTTAGTTTAGGTTTAAAAAGTTGCAAAATCACTTCAGTCGCCCACAAATCATCAATGAATCCCTTTTCTACTGCATTTTTAAATTAAATATGAGGGAGTCAATAGAGAAAATTTGATGATTTGAAATTTAGAGTTACAAAGAAAATTTCTCATGAATTTTTCATACTTAATTTAAGCCTTAACACCTCTGCTCTCCCCGTCCAACTCGAAGGCAGCCCGGGAGTGGCAGGTGATGTCAGTGCTGTCGATCTCCTTTAGACCTAAGAAGCCCAGCGCTAAGAGTATCAGGACAGGCTTCCAGGAGGCCCAAGCGAATCATGTGAAAGAGGATCACAGAGGAATGTTCTGTTCCCACTGCGAACAAGACAGAATTAACTCTGAGATGCTTCCTCCTGCTGCCCTGTTCATTCGAAAGGTCAAGACGATTAGCTCTTGTATACGCGGAACCCACTGTCAAAACAAAACGTATGCAGAACCTACATCTGTTTTAAAAAGAGAGGAAGATATGCTAAGGAAGGATCATTTCAGATGCGTTTAAGGTGTAGTGAGTTATGATTTTTCATTCTGCTGTGCAACAACAACAGTCTGTTAACTTCTTGTTCTTTTCAGAAGACTTGAGGAGGGGGTTTTTGAAGCCAAATTACCTTTTTTTCTGGCAAATATAAAGAAAGAAACGATGTGGACAGAAGAAAGCGAACCTGATGTTTAAGTCATTGTGCACTTAAACAACCCCACTACACTGGCAAGCTTAATTCATTACAGCAATTATTCTACCAGGACTTCTACGGAAATATAGATGTTGTTTACCACAGTAAAGATTCCTTTACCAGTCATGTCTTTGAAGTCCAAAGACTAAAAAGTAGATCCACAGAAAGCATTAAAATTGTCCAACTGCTTTGATATGGTGTTTGTCTACATTACGCTGAAGAAAAGGTACTTACCAGGTCTTAATTGACTATATATTTAAGGATGATCTTAGCAACACATTCAGCCTATTACCAATGAGTATGAAATGTTACACCCAATAAATGTTGTGTGACACGTACCTAATGGGTATTCTATCATGTTCAAAGAGTATAAAACAAATATAGAAAAAATTTCGTCCAATTGTATCTTTTTCATTGAGCATCAAAGTAAATATAGACTGAAGCAATCAAAATGCTGGAAATATAAATATTCCTTTTAAAGCCACTGAATCCATCACTTTACTAGGAAAGGCTTAGCTATGTTATTTGCAATTCCCTCATTGCACAACAATGTACATTACTGTCTGTAAGCTCTAATTTGGCATGGCGCATCATTAATGACCTGAATGGTGGCTGTTTCACACATACATATTTAATTACAACAGCTGAACAAATTACATATTTATGCTTTATAAAGGGGATTGCCAGTCTAATTCATTTGCTATGCATGCAGGTACAGGGCTCCATCTGCAACAGCATCTGCACAACAAGAGCTAACAATTATCCATTGTAAGTGAGTGAGTGTATCTGGTGAAACCTGTAAGAGATGCAATCGTATTAACCACTTCACTGCCTACAAACTAGTATTTTCTCAATGGACCACAATATTTTAAATAATTTATCAACAATAATACTACTTTGCATTTTCACAACATCCCTCATCTGAACATCTCTGAGCACTTTATATGCTATAAAAAATTAAGCCTTAAACACTCCAGTGAGGAAAGCAGTTCTTATCCCAACAGCATATATGGGGGAAGGAAGGCACCCAACCCTGAGGGTCTGGTTCCTCAGAAGGCACAATAGGCTTCAGTAGACCTGTGCTGATTTACATTACTCTAACCTATGATCTTGGATGTGAAAGGTGAGACAAAAAAGCAGCAGCAAAGAAACAGAGGCAGATCTCCGTAAAATTAATACAGTGGTTTAAGCCTTAAGAAGACTTGGCTTCCATGGGCTTTTGATCAAGCTTAAAATTATTATCCACAACCTACCATTCTTAATTGTACCAAAAGTCTTACTGAATTATCTAACTAGCCCTCCAGAACATGAATAATTATTTCTAAAAATTCATGGAGAAATGGCGAGAGATCAGAATACTGGAAAAAAATAGCAACACGATATAAATCTTCCAGAAAGAAGAGTAATCCTGGCACTGACAGTCCAAACTAATGTGTAAAGAGTAAAAAATTAACAGAACAAAATCAAATCACATAAAGCTGCCTGAACCAATTAGTATTACTGTTTTAATGAGGATATTTTTTGACAAACTAGATATTTCTATGGCATATGTATCAAGTAGAATGGCAGTATTAATAGAACAATAGAAGTTGTATATTTAGACTCTGGCAAAGTACTTAGTACAAACTCTCATAAAATTCTGCATGCACAGCATTATTTTGACTTGGTTCTGAAGTTATTGTACAGATTGAAAACTTATCGGAATGGACCAAAATTATGAATAATCACCTCCTGGGCTGAAACTACTCATTTAGTGAAGCATTACGGGGAAATGAGATAGTCAGGAAAAGAATCGTGTCTTATTTAAAATCTCTGTTCAAAGAAAAAGAAAAATAGAAAGGGAACAAAAATCCAACATAGCCAAAACCAGATGTCTGATGTACAAGAAGAGCAAAGAAAGGTGTTAGAAGTTTGGAAGCAGTCTGGGCACAGAATAAATTTAGTTTCAGAAAAATGGCCAAACACAATAAGAAAACCAAATAATGACAGGGACAGAAAAAATGAGGAAATAACATCTCAAAATAAGCATAACAGTGAAAGCAAAGAGATGGTTATACAAGAGCTGGCAATGTTACATGGCAGCAGAAAAAGTCAGTGAAACTTCTGGCATTTCTTTTGAGAAATGGAAGGTTTTTCATTACTTGGGACATTTAGAAGTGAAGGAGATAATCAGAGCTCTATTGGACAGGCTATGCAAGATCAAACAAGTCCTTTCCATCTCTAATTTCTCAGGCTTTACAGGAATGTTAAACAGCTTGAGAATGTGCATATAATAAATATAGCATAAAACTAAGGCTCAGCCTAAGTAGAGGATTATGGAAAATTATTTCAACTTCAATACCTGAAAGAGGAAGCGTTTAGGAGCAAATGAATCAATAGTGAAGTTTCCGGTTATCATTTACAGGCTCTATTTAGAAATAAATAGGTCTAAATAGGCTACTTGGCATGGGGCAGCTGCAGGTCAACATTCTACATCAGACACTGTAATTTGCCATAAGTGCAGAGGTGCTCATTAATTACAGGGAAATCTGAAAGTATCCCTCAGGCCTATGGTGTGGCTGCCAAAGTGTGCAGTGAAGTGCAGGCTCCCTCCAGGAAGTTCTGGTGCTGCTGCTGCTTTAACGCCGTGATTGGGCTGTGTCGTACAAAACATCAGCTGTCCCAGGATGGATATCTCAATTGGAAAAGCTATTTTATCGAATTAACAGCTATGGTGCTCTGTGAGTGCACCAAGTGCCACAGCTGCTTCCATGTCAGCGTCCAGCATCATCTGGATCTGCCGGCCCCACTGACTTCCCCCGAACACGCTTCTCCGGCTCTGTCTCAGGAGACAAAGCAAAAACACAGGACAGATCACAAAAAAACCCAACAACCCAAACAAAAAAAACCCTTTTTAAGGCTATGAATGGTGGAATAGGAATTCCAGACATCTCCTTCCCTCAGCAGGGCAGCTCCGACTTCCTCTTGGCCCAATCCGCCCGATATTTCTGGATCCTGGCACCAGCAAGTGACGGAGGGAACTCCTCACAGCGCCCAAACCCTGGGCAAGCCAGCGAGTAAACTCTGAACATCTTCCCTGGCACAGGCAGCTGACTGCTCCCTGGGCCCTGCAGGAGCAGTGGAGTTTGGTTCAAAGGTTTAAACTGCTCCGAAACGAACTAAAATACAGTTATTCTGAAAAGGGGGGGAGGCTCAATTGCTCAGTGGACACATGCCAGGCAACATCTCCATAATTGCATTTTGTTCTGTTGCAATGCCTGCTTTTCCTACACCCTTAATTAGGCAAGAAAAATCAGGAGAAAGATCATCCCAATTTCTCCCCAGCTTCCTGGGTTAACATTACACGGGATCAACTACTGTACCTAAATGCCCTGTCACAGTACCTCGAGTGACCTTGTCAACTCTGAAAGCTGGTCAACAATCCTCTTAATGCTGGGGAACACAGGCCACAGGTTTAGCTCTGCAGCCAGGGAAAGATGCGAGCAAGAAAATCAGATTCATGGAGTGTTTATATTCCTCTACTCCCCTTTTAGACATCAAAGAGTCCAAAGCGACCCTTAGTTAAAGCTACACTTCAAAACAAGGAGGGAAAAGATAGTCTCAAAATGTGACTTGCTACTACTTGGCTTAGGTGGGAATGTGAGCAGGGCTGGCAGGGAGATGCCAGGATAAGGCCAGCTCGACTGCATGGCAGCTGGGTGAGAATATGACAGCAACAATCTTAGTGCAGCCAGTAGTCACCCTAGAGGAACAAACATCTTTGATATGGAATTTTTATACCCTGATCTTTGTTTTGTTTAAGTTTAACTTCTCCAAAGTAATGTCAATTAAAAAAAATATATACATGCCAACTTTCACTAATTATTTTATGCTGCACACTCAAATCCAGAAGTTGATGACTCTTTAGAAAAAAATTATGCCTTTACAAAGTGCTTAAACTACTGCACCTAAGGTTTCTAAAGATGCAGTTTTCTGCTCTGGAACCACAGCAAAAGTATTCTATTTATAGGAGTAAATCTATTTTTAATAATATATTTTCTGAGACTATTTGTTTTTGTTTTCTTTTCTTTTGTTTGTTTTGTTTCAGTCCGTTGGAGCATTTATATGAAAAAGATGGGGTCAGCTTGCAAGTCAGTCTAAAGCTGAAGTCTTCAACTGAAAAGCGACGTGATGGGGTTTTTTTACCCGTTATGGGACTGAACCATCATTACACTTAAGTTGCTCCATTTGCATATCTGATTCTTCCATGCCTCATGCCATAATCACTCCTCTACGTAACGCTGCAATTTGCAACTGGAGAGATAATAACGATTTCATAAACAAGATTATAACTCCAGGTATTTAATAAAGCAACGGGAATGCAGGATTACAAAGGAACAACTAAGGTAGTGCAATGAAATTCCTCCGGAGGAATTAAAGCTGGGGGGAAGAAAAAATACAATAATTGCAAACAGATTTTTGCAAAATTTCCAGCCTCGTTCTTTAGGCAACTATAACTCTTGAAACTGTCATTTGTAAAATTCCACTCCTCTACTCCCCAGCCTGTTGCAGCGGGTGCCTGTAACTTCAGTAGCTGCTCTCGTGACTGCAGGGCTACTGCAGTTGTGTTCCTGCAACGCCCAGTGCTCAGACCCTCGCTGAAATATTCATAAATACATACATACCCCGTCTGATTTAAAAGCTAATGATGAATCAGGTTTTGCTGAATTGCCTGGAAATGTGCACCTATTGGAGCATTTAGCATCTCGTTGTGTGCATGTGCAGCTGACAAATGTGTTAAGAGCATCGAGTTCAAATGTCAGACGCTGATCCAGACTGGCTGAAGCCTGGTAGGTGCAACGAACTCTCCCCCGAAGAAGTTTACTGTAAAGAGGCCAAGTCGTTCTCTTAAAATAGCCTGTGCTAGCTGGATCCAAGAATTACAGTCCCCTTGGCCAAAGGTGTACAGTCGGGACGACTTCTGCTCCCTCTTGTCAGACCTTCTTGAGCCCAGAACAGTCATGTCTCTCTTAAATTAAGAGAAACTGCTTACAGATCCAGAAATGTACTGCCAAACAGGAACAGGGCTGAAAACGAGTCAATATGGGTCAGTCAATGGACTATCCTGGGGAAGACATGAACCTCTAGCATCTGCCAAGTCCAGGCAGTTGAGAAATGAATCAAAATGTTCCAGGACTCCAAATTATCCTGGAACTTCAAATTTCATCACTACGCTTCATCTCTTGCCCAGGATGGAGCGGGGCTGAAACCCAGCCCCATCAGTTCGTGCTCTACTGTAGCAACGAGAGTTTCCAGGGAATACTTTAAAGGAGCCCAACAACTACTTCAGAAAGGTCCAGATGGGGAGAAAAAAATCTCAGATCTCTCCCATTTCCCACCCGGCAGGCACAACCTACCTTAGGGGACAGACATGACGATTAGCAGAGGTATTTCCTAGCACAACAATTGATCTATTAAATTGATTTGCAGGTAATATTCCTACCTTGCAGCCTCTTGCTAAAACCAGCAAAAAGAGCCTCCTAGCAACTGTTTTGCTTTGTTTTGAAAACAACGCATATGCATGGTATTGTTTTAGTCTGAAGAGTTCATCATTTTAAATTCTTACTCCAAAAATATATTTCCATTAACCTGCCTGTCTCTGAGTCCTCCAGAACACACTTCCCTTTAGCACAAGTATTTGGGTCTCTGCTGCTTTCTGACTTTAGAACGAAGTTTGATGGCAAACTATTGTTTTTAAACAATCTTAAATGTTCCTTCCTTTATAAGAAGCACAAATTTGCTGCCAACACACGGCTCCAATTCATAGGATTATTTATTGTGCTGATAATTGAACTCCAGTCATATGACTGAAAGAGGCTAACCAAAAAAAAAAAAAAAAAGAAAATGAAAAAAGCTCAACTGTAACTTCTAGACATCTATAAATTTCTTATTCTTTCTGTGGAAAGGAAGCTCCCTGGGGCTTTCTGGATAGCCTCAGTTTTATTTATCACTCACTCTCTTCCAATCTATGAATGCCATAATTCTTCCTCTTGCAAAGAGATGAACATGGCCTCAATCACACACTCCCCTTGTATCAACGAGACATTGCTAAACAGCAGTTATGGGAATGGAAAATATCGACGACCCAAGGTCTTGCCATCAGTTTCAGTTCCTGGGGGCTAAAGATCTTGGATCTGATGTCTGAGGCATTGTGTGGTTGAGTCCAATCATCGCTCCTGCTCTCTAACTCAACGTTTGGAAGAGGGACATGAGCAAAGGAGTTGCCAAAATTATGTTCCAGCAGCACTGCTGGCAGTAGAGGTCACGGGAGGGGAAGGACGTGGGTCTGATCACACATTGGTATGGGCAGATCTTGTGGATGTGAAAATGTTCACTGCACTGTAAAGCTACTGAGCCCATTCACTTTGTCTGAATCTTTGTCCTAAAAAACATACAGATTCTATATTACTGCAGCTCACACATAATCATAAACCCCAGCAAGTTCTCTCTAACCAAAGGTACCTGTGTTCTGAACAAGCAAGTGAACATTAGCCCTGTAGCTCATTTCTTGCAAGGCACAAACATGAAACATCCAGGCTCTGAAACGGCTTTTTGGGTTAAATGAGCTCCAACTGGAAAGAGGTCATAAATTTTCAAGAAGACCTCCAAGTAATTTTGAATATACTTTATTATTTTCACTTTACTTTGTCAATGATATTTTTGTTACAAAGTTAAAATACTTCTGCAGATTGATTTTATCCTTAGCAGTTTGGAAAATGCAGAGGGGTTTTTAGTGTCTTAAACAGACCTTAATTTAATACCACTATTTTTGGTTCAATCACAATCAAATCTATGTTTATAAAGCTTTCCAGTGTCCAAATAGCTTTCTGTGCTCCAGCACACATTGTTTAATATTTCTGCATTAAAAGAAGCTTCTCATTTTGCTCAATTTAGGTGACTTTGCCAAGAAGCATTTCTGAGTATGAATAAGCCATGAAACATATATTCGTATTCAGATTAAAAATAAGCATCTTTGAGTTTGCAATGAAGAATAAACTCTTGGAATCAAACCTTGGCCCCATTAAGGTCAATGAGAAGATGTAAAAGTGAGTTGTTTATGATTAAGGAGATAGGGCTTCTAGCATCAGCTACACACATGACACAATTTCCAACTATCATTGCCTGATCTTCATCAGCAAAACAAAAATATTCCCACACCACATTGTGGCAGAGCATGTGTGAAAAATTGTAAGTGTTGTATGTAATTTAAAAACACAAGAGTCTCACGAACAATTCAGAATTCCTGGTACTGCCTGGTACTACCCTGGATTGTACAACTGAATCAAAGTTGCACAGCAGCTTGTGAACTTCACAATTAATAGTCTGAGAAAAACAATTAATATCATCTTCTTCACACTGAGCACGGCTGAGATTTTTTTGAATGCCCAAGAAAGATATCACTGGCTTTTCAAACATTTCTGAGAAGTAAAACTGTCTTGCATCTTCCTGAATGAATTACTGCTCAGATTAGGCCTCGTCACCATCATCAATCACCTGGTCTAATGGAAGGTGTCACTGCTCATGGCATGGAGTTGGAATGAGAAGAGCTTTAATGTTTCTTCCAAGCCAAACCAATCTGTGATTCTACAGTTTTATAATTTTCCTCATGTCTTTGATCCAAATGAGAACTGGACATTTGTTTGCCTACTTCAGCTATGCTGGTTTCCACTGACTGAGTAACTTTCCCTTGAAGTTAACGTCTACTTTTCCTTTCTCTGTGCCTTTAGGGGGATTGCATTTTACCTTTCTTCTCTTCTGCCAAACAATATGATAAGTCAGACCTTGTTTTCCAAACAAATGGAGAACCTCATGCTAACAAACAAGTCAAGTCCTGCTGCAAATGGAAAACATTGATAAGAGAGTACGAAGAAAAAACTTATTTTCTAATGAACCTTTACAGTTGATTGCACACACTGGAAATGTTGTCACAGCAGGTACCACCAGACCTTCAGTTGTCAGTGGTCTGAGATACATTTGGTTATTCAGGTCCCTTCAAATCTTCCTGAGAAATTTCCAGGGTAGCCCAGTTTGGGACAGTCGTTTCTATCTCAAAGACAGCTTCAAAGAACATTTCTGACAACTCCTCGTGTGCTTTTAAAACCCAGCCTGCAGGTTTTGCCACTGCCCAAAGCCAGCTCTGACCAGATCTTTACAGCTGCCTAGAATGGAATCCAGGGAAAAAAACCCTCTATTGTTTTGCATGGGATTCTTGTGGTCTCTTCAGCAATCTCCAGCCCCTTTTATTCTATGTAGGTATGTCTGTGTGCGCATTTATCAGTAGTGAGCAGTATCAGATAGTTCTGCACAAAGCCCAAAGCTCAGGGAGTTATTTTTTAAGCTTCCCTGCACTGAGAAACAGTCAAAATGTGGATGACGTAGAAGAGCAGTGTTTAGGATGAGAAAGTTGGTTTGCCATGTAATCGTGAAACCACCCGGACTCTTACTTAAGGCCAGTTTCCCTTGGTCTTTCCTTTGTGGTCTTTTCATATGGTCACTTAAATTCTAGTTCTGCTATAGTTATTTTGGGCATGTGGATGGGTGCCTGCTTGGTCCAACTCCCAGCTTCTCAAGTGCAGTTGGGAGCCATGGATGGATCTTGCTGCCCTGGGAGCCTGGAAGGATTCACAAGCTCAGGGTCTGCCTTGGGTTATGTCATTTCATTCCTCTTCTTGAAATCCGTTAAAATTGAAATCACTGACAAAATAAATTTAATGACATCTAGTAAAGTCCACAGGAGCGTGTACTATGGAGCAGTATGGAAGTGCTAAAACAGTATCACTGTCACAAAATATTGTGGATTATGTAGCCCAATTATTGGCCAAACCAAGTATGATTCAAAGCACTGCACTAAATAGAAAGACAGGGAAGTTTGGTAAGATCACCCAGCCCTCTGTGTCCACAGAATAATCCCTACTAAGACAATTTAGTCCTTTCTCTGCTTTCAAATGACTCAAACTGAAGGGCATTTAGTTTTACTCCTGAGGAGCACGCCACATCTACTCCATTTCTTTGATGGTATGTGTTTTAGTCGCACTCCCAAGTCCCAACCTAAATTATGCTTCACTCTCCTTAGTGTTCACACCCTTCATATCATCAAAGACCTTTCACATCTTCTCCCTAAGGTGAGTTATACATATTTAGTGCGCCAGGCTGCGATAAGATTATCCTCAATAAACAGAACTTATATAAGGAACCTATTGACTTGGAGGAAGTCTATCTGTGGACTGGGTTGTTAAAGAAATAAGGACAGGCCAATCTGGCCTTAATCTTCCCCCATAAATCAATAATAGCAGATACCCTCAGCAATTGCTCTTTGTTCTGACTTTCCATGAGTGTGGCCGTTAGAGCTCCCAGTAACTGCAAGTGATATTTTCTGGAAGAAACAAGCCAAGGGAGAGAATTTGAACCTCCCTTTCAGGCAACAGGATGCTGCCATAGAAGTGACCCAGCTGAGAGGACTTTGGTGGATTCACTCCTGATTTTAGTACATTTGGTCACATTCCTGCTTGTCCAAGATGGTTTCCATGCCCCTGGCAGGTCACTGAGAGAGCAGAGCTCCAGCCAGTGGGTGCAGCTAGGGCCGGTAACCACACATGGAGAGTCTTTGTTACTGTTCATGGGACAAAAGAAAGGGAAGAAACTAGTTCTTGATCCCTAAATAAGGACTGTCGAGAAGACCAGCATTTAATGGTTTGTAAACATAAACTCAAAGCTATAAATGCATTGCTTATTCCCACTATAATCCCTTTTCAAACTGGTTCCCCTGATGAATATAAGGAGTATTGATTTTTAAACCCATGTAGGTTCTTAGAGACAATGCAGACTGACTTAATTATAATCAATAAAATTTACAGACAGTGATGCAACCCAGCAGAAGCATTCCTACAAAAAAGTATGGCTTAAGAATACTCCCGTTTCCCTACTGCACTGCTAGAATATGACCTTAATACATATTTTATTATGGATAGAAGCTTGTCCATGAACCCATCAGAAGATCATCTGCATCTCCACAGTTAGAACTCATTTGGTAGTGCCTACAATTACCTTTACATATCTCCAATGAGCAAAGGGAGAGGAAAGTTCCATCAGTGTTTACAAGAGCTACAGCAAGAATCCCTCGCCTTTTGGATATTCTCCCATCTTTCAGCCTACTTACTCTCACCATCTCTATCTGAAACTATTTCTATTGCACTGATAAAATCACTGACGGGCAGAGAGACTGTAGGCGAGATTTGTCTCACCCAGAAGTGTCTGTCTAATGGTTGGGCACAACTCAAAGTGAGGTGCCTCTGCTCTTTGTGGAATCAACAGTAAGAGCCAAGCAGTTCCAAAAGGAATTTGCTGGGCTAAAGTGCCCCTGGAGAGTGCCTCTCCCATTCTACCCAACAGCAGAACCAGCTTAGAGAACCAGCTTAGACCAAACACTGAAGTTTTAGACAGAAAAACTTAGGAGAGGCATACCAAAACACAAACTATTTGCCTGGATCACTGAGCCTGTGGCACAACTGAAGTGGGATGATAATCCAACATGGTTCATGCTAGGACAAAAAATCCTAGAATTCTTCTGTCCTTGACAAGGTGGGAGTCTAGACTGGCTTTCAAACCTGCCCTGTATTCATCTCTCCTCTGGTTCCTTGCATGTGCCTGGGTGTTGGATCCACCATTCCCAATACATCGTTATTGTACCTTACCTTATCCAGCAGCAGCCACGCTCCTCAGGACCCAGAGCCACACAGACGTGAGCACAGCACCATAGCAGGACTGTTCATATCTTCTAAAATGTTTTTTAGCCATTAAAAAATACCAACTCCTGCAGAGCATTTGGCTAGAAACCTTCCAAAATCAACATTCTGCAAAGCCCCACCTTATGGATCCACCACCTTGCACCCTAAACATTGGGTATTCCAAGGTAATAAATCCTATCTAAAACCATCAGCCATACCAACCTCCTGAGATGATGCCAACCATCTGATGGACACGGGACCAAACACTTACTTCACTGAAGTCACAGTGCCCAAAGAAAAGCTTAAATACACTGAGGGACATGGGCTGGGGGGATGCAGTAGGAACAGTCATTTTTGCACTCAATAGTTCTACAAGAAAACAGCCAGACTGCTCTCTCCCAATAACTAATGTCCACAAAATTGCTGTGTAACTAATTACCAGTATTAAATTTGAGAAGAAACAATGAGCATAAACTGTTTGACCACCCCTGTGGCCTGGAGCCCACCTTTCTGCTTTCTAAGTGCTTTTGAGACAGCTCTGCACTAAGGGCTGGGACTTTCTCTCCGTGACAAATTAGTCGGTGTTGACAGCGCAGGCTATCTGTAAGTGTTGAATAAAATCTAAGTAAAAAAAAAACAACAAGAAGATACCTTCTTTTGTAAATATCTTTCAGCTGGCACAGTAAATTACATTGATTCAGAAGTGACTCATTTCCAACGCTGCACACATTAGCAGCCAGTATTATTCAATTTGAGATTTTAATTTATAACATACTCTTGGTAATGTACTCCCAATACATTCCTCACTTCCCTACCCTGTGACTGACAAAAGATGAAAGATCTTTACTGTATAAATATTTTATATTAAACCCTTCACTCTGCTGTATTTCTTCCATTGTCAGTTCCCATTTGCAAATACTATACATTGTCCAAAAAAGTGCTGATCTCAGCAAAGAGCTTGTGCTGGTCGGCAGCCCTGCAGCTCCCGCAGCCGCCGCGCTGCTGCCAGGGAGAGACTGGGAGTGGGAGTCCCTCCCGTTGGGAATGAACCCCACCAGCCAAGCAACCCCGGTCACCTCGGAGGGTTGGATGTGACCGGGCTGCCCCAGGGGCTGAATTCCTGGAAGAATGATTGTGGCTTTGCAAGCAGGAGACACCTCTGCTCTGGCATCCAGCCCTTGACTGGGGTGAGAATGAGAGTAAAAATGCTTGTTTGTTAAGTAAAGGTTTTACAAATTCTCCTCTCACCTTGTCTCGGGGTGAAACTGTGTCAGGAGGCAAGATTAGATAACTTGACCTAAATCGTGCTGGAAATCTGTGGCAGACCTCAGCTCAGATCTCCTGACATCCTGTCTTGCGTATTACTGACAAGACCAGCCCTAATCTAGCAGGAGAATCCTTTTCCAAACTGTTACTTAGTAAGAGCTAAATGCCACCAGCAGACATCCTTGGTAAAACCCTCCTGGCTGAGGCCAGATTTGGCTCCTATTTCCAACTCGAATCACAGGAGGCTGCTAAACCACCAACTCAGACGCCGCTTCTCCTGACACTCACCGCTGTTCCTGCTTGTTAAGCACTTGCTATCTAATCCAAAAATACTCCCTGTCCCATGAAGTGTGCAAACCAGAGGTTATTTATCCTGCTCTGGCCAGTTCTTTGATCAAATGAACATTGCTGATTATTGCTTGGTCATTGTAGGGCTGCAAAAAGTCCCTTGATCAGCTACTCTTACTTTGGTGGTTGAGAAGAGTTATTTTGGGATCCTGCAGCCTAGACCATCCAGGTATTTCATCCTGAGATTTAAGGCAGCACGTGTGAATGTGTTACCCTACTTAGATACATAAAAAATAATTTCAACTGGGCTAAATTACCTTTATTATCAACCCTGGTAATTCCACTGCAGCCATTTTCTTGACTGATGTAGGGAACACTATGAAATGAATCCTCTGAGAAGAAGATGGAAAAAAACAAGACAGTGATCAATGGATTCAATTAGTTACAGTATAATTCTACCAAGATGAAAAAGATCCAAGACACAGTGCAACTTCTCCAGCTCAGCTAACAGAAGTTAGAGAGAACCTGCCGCTACTTTGGGGTTTTTTTTGAACTCACAAGAACTACTAATCAGTGTAAGGCAGAAGGAGAGGCATTACCAACAGTGCTTAGCAAAATACTGGCAGTACAGAGAGGCTGTGCCACAGGTGGAGGCTCCAAAAGAGTGTTTTAATGGACTAGATGCACATTATGTCTTTATTTCTTCACACATAGAAAGCGTTATAACAACAGAGAGATTTCTCTAATGACAACAAAATCAAACCTTCCCAACAGCACATCCAAGCAAAGAAACAACAATGTTGTCGCTACGCTGCAGAGGAACAAATTTCTCCTCTAATAATTCCGTCAACATTTCCAAACTCCTGCTTTCAGCATCTTTCCCGCATAACGCCAAGAAAGCAGATTCCCTTAATGCACGGGGTCATCTGAATTACACCCTGGCTCTGAGGCACACAGACCTCTCTGCTCTGTGCTATGTGACACCTCCTTGTCACCGGGGTCACCAACACAGGCACGTCCCGGCAGCTGATGCCATTTGTGGTAAGCGAGACGGCCAGGAGGCCGTGGCTGGGAAGGGAGGGAGGCGCGAGGAAGAGCATAAAGACACAATTTAGTTAATCACATTATTAAGATCTTCATCACTGAGAATACTTAGCACATGGAAATAGTCAGTTTACAAGATCCGAGCGGAGCAATCTGTATATTACGCTCGGGATGGGGAAATATGTAAATGTCATCATCTTAAAAGATAAAGGCACGGAGAGAGCAGGGCTTTTTTGCATGTAAAGGAAATAAGATGAATGAATAAAGCTGATCAAATGATTAATAGAATCCATAATCTTAATCTTATTATTTCTAAAGAAGCAAAGGCTGTTCAGTTAAGAGCTAGGCGTCTCCATTTCATTAGGAACAATTATATTCCAACTGATCAAGATCTACACCGTGCAGCCCCTGCTGCAGACTCATTTTTATATTTCCTGTCATTTCAGCAAGACCAACAAAGTTGTTGATGATTTGCAAGGAGAAAGCTCTGGAGATGGGTGTAAACAGATTTTAAACAACAGATCTGGCCAGGGTGATTTAGAGCCCCCCCCGCTCTGCTCCCTCCAAGGAACACAATGCAAGGCAAAGGCAACCATGTGCTTGTTCCAAGATGTCTAAATCCCAGCCGCGCTATCCATCTGAAAGGGGGGAAACATAAAAAAAGAGATATTTTATAAAATGTTTTCACACCCTGTTGGGTTAAGAGACAGTGGGTATTAATCCTATGGCTGCTTCCCCAGGCTTCCTCTTTGTGGTCAGCAGTGAAGCTGTGTGGTTGGGCAGAAGGAGGCCAGAGGCATATTTTTTTCCTCTTCTTTTTTTTAATTTGAAAAAAAATCTGTGTTAAAACAAGAGAAAGTGGACCGGTTACACAGCAAAGCAAAAACCACAGCCAGCCCTCTCTGCTGTTGCTTTTCCCCTAAATGTGGCCTACAGCGATTCTGCTTTCCAAAAAAAGGTTTAATTTAAACCATACAGTGCTACAAGCTGCCACGTTTCCAAATTCCACATTCCTTTCTAATCTGTGCACTTCAGAACTGACAAATTCTGCTTCCAATGGTACCCAGACTAACTGTGAGGAAGGAATTGCTGCTAACCCACCATTCCTCCCCTTGATAAAGAACACCGACACCCCCCCCCCCCCCCCCCCCCCGATTTTGCTGAACTTTTTAAAATTATGATACTTAAGGGGCCAGATTCAGAGTGTGCAAAATCTTCAGCTCGCTTTTCACACAGGGACAAAAGCACTTCTAGGACTCAGGGAGCAGGGGAATTCCCAGCCTGGTATAAATCCATAAAACTCCCCCTGATGGCTTTGGAAGAGCACTTTGCAGCTGCCCAGGCTCTGCCCCGAGTGCTCTTCTGCAGAAGAACCACATGGAGAAGGATCTTGGCTCTTCTTGGCCCTGCAGGACAAAAACGTGCAGTGCAGAAGAGCCATCTCACACTTAAAGTTAACTAAGTAACATTCTTCGTGGGGAGGAGGGGGCAAAAAGGATTTCCTGCTTGGTCCTCAAGCAGGAGTGACTTGTGGTGACACTATGGATGCAAGAGGAGTCCCGGATCTTGCATCCCTGCAGAAGACCTGGAGGAATGAGACAAAAGGCTTCAAGGAGCATCACTGTGGAGCCCCTCCAGCTTAGGGGCAGCCTAGTGAAGGAGGACTCGACGGTACACACGGACCCTGGGGGCACACACACTGCTCCATCAGCCAAGTCCCAGGCTGGAGAACAAACGGCCCTCTGGGGGCTGGCACAGCCAATGGAGGAGTTCCCTGGGAACCCACATCCCCATCCAACTTTGTGGTGTGCCAGGCTGGAGGACCACCTGGATCACCACCATCATCCTGCAATCCACTTGCCCACACATTTTGGCCCCCAGTGCATAAAAGTGAGAGTTTTGGCTTGCCCAGCTGGTATGTTTATTTCCGTCCCAAGATTTACTGGTGCTCCTGCAGCTCTAGGACATACAACCATATGTGTGACTTGTCACCCCGGGAGAACAGCAGTAGCCCTTCAGTAACCCCAAGGCTCCCATCTTAACCAACCAATACAACAACTGGGCACATACAGAACTATTTATTCCATTTCCCTCAAAAAGCCTGCAGCAATCTGTTGCTCAGTGGGGCCCAGGAGTAAGGAAAAGCGACTGGAAGGCTCCGTCTCCAGCGGAACGGAGGGAGCGCCGCTCGCTCGGGCTCCTGCACCTGCTTTCTGACGGGGCTGCATCCACCAAGCAATGCCTCCTGCCAACCCAGAGCACAGGAGAAGCATATGTCACATCTCAAAAATCATGGCATTTTCAAACTTCTTTTTTTCTCCTTGCCTTCTGCTTTCTGAGCCGTTAAAGTGCAGACGAGGAACATTTTCAGGATTCTCTCAAGAGTAAGAAACTTGAGCTTTCATCTTTTTCCTTCTCTCCCTTTTTTTTTTTTTTTTTTTTTAAGGCAGCTGAGATGCACATGGAAATTTTTGGTTACCTGGAACCTTAAGGAAAAGATCAAAATCAAACCTGGGGAGAGTCACCATAAGTGACTGCCTGGTCATCTTAAACAACCGTGTAAATCATAGAATTGTTCAGCTCAATGCTTACTTTCAAGTAATGTCAGAAGTTGAATGTAGAAAGCCAGGTTCTTACTCAGTGTAAATCCATTTAAGTCGCAGGCTCTTTTCCTGCTCCAGAATCATTTTGTTTATATTCAGACAATACACTCGACAGGCACCAGATGAGTGTTCTTAGCCTCAGCTCAATGATTTTTCTGGAAATGGAAAGAGCTCAGCTGTGGGGTCCCTGCCAGGGTAGGAACTCTGGGAGCGTTTTTTGAGATTGGGATTTTCAATAGGAGCTGGGTCCCTGTTTCCCTCATGCTCCCTTGAAAATCCAAGCAGATGTTAGTGAACGCAACTGGGTCCTTTCAAAAAAAGAGAAAGAGTATAAAGCTGACATAGAACAAAAACTGTATTGATGCAACACATGCCTTAAAAAGTTGGTGAAACATTCAGATTTAATACTAGCACAAACCTGAATTTTTACCACTTCTGCCAGGACAGTCCAATAAGGCCTCAAGTTTGAGTAAATGTCAGTCATTCTCAGTTGTCCCACTAGTAGTCCCACAATGGGATATGCTAGCCAAAAATGGAAAGGAGGTACAGCATCTGCTTATGTTTAATTTATTTTTGCATTTTGGCGTGTTGTCCTGGGAGAATCAGTGTTTTTAAGTGGCTGCATCTTTTTGAGCCAACTTGCTGTCCTTTGCTAACACATCAAGGACATGTTTCTGGAAATGGAACATACTCCCATTGAAACCAGAGAGGCACAGGTATGGCAACCTTACGCTTTTAAAATTTAATAGGTGTTTTTAGAGTGGAATTCCCTCAGTTTCACTCAAAGTGAACTCTGGATTCCCCGCTTTGACTAAGCCATAATTCCCATTAGCAGGAGTTAACACGCATGGATCACGGAGGAATAAATCCACTTACAGCAGGTCAGCACTCCTGCTAAACCAGAGCACCCGTGTCCAGTACTCTGGATTTATGCAGAATCATTGAGGGTTGAAATCAACCCACTGGTTTTAATAATCGTTGCTTTGAGCACGTACCTGCCAGGAAACTAAGGATCCTTACAAAGCAAGGACTGAATGTCAGCCCTGCCCCACTGGAAGATCCTTCCGTACCACATCCTGCTGATGGCAATGGTGTGGGTACCATCAACTCAACCACACACAGAAGGGAATAACATATTCATTTTTAAGCCTGGTTAAAATAAAGAGCAGAGAGGCTCAGAGCACACTTTTGATTTCAAATGCTAAATTTCTTTTAATGGTAAGCGGCTTGTTTAAGAAGTAAAAGTGGTTCTGAAACACAAAGGTGCTTGGATGTTGTTATAACTAAAGCGGGGCTGATCGCTAGGTTTTTAACAATTTGGTAACAAGAAAAACTGGTCACATGCTGGGACGTTTTATGCCAAGTCTCAGCCAGAGCAAAATTTTATGGCCGAGTTATAAACCCTTGAAAATAAGGGTTTATAATAGAAATGCTGACAGACCCTTAATTATAGCAGCACTAGCGGGCACTGTTGTAATAAGGCCCACATATTTTCCTCTTTGATCATTATTTATAGGATGCATTGGAAATCATCCCATTTACAACTGTATGCCCCCTCAGTTAGGTGGAGTTTTATCCATTAAGAAAGGGAAATACAAAGTCGGCTGCTGAAGAAAGCCGGGGGCTTTACCTCCTGGCGTTCCCGTGGCATTCCAGCCTCGGGCTTCAGGCAGTGACTAATGCCTTTACTCCACTGGTTTGTATAAGAGGTTGAAGTTCAGGCTGGTGCAGTGCAGCATTCCCCGGGACCTGCTGCCTCTTTAGGCAGGCGATTAATCACTTGATCGATAGACCATATGATTAGGCACTAATAGCTGATAGGAGGAGAGAATAAACAACCATAAATTTGCTTTGTACGGAGTAATCCAAGTGTAAGAGAGGTCAGATAATGGCCACATAAGGTCATGTTGCCTAAGGAGCCCATATGGGAAAGATGGAAGATACATACATTTTTAACTATCTGCAATTATTGTTGTACTGCTGGGCAGGGTTTGGGCTGCTGATGTGCCCCTCTCCTGGAGCACGAAAGGTTTTCGTGGGCCAACAGAGGCTGGTATCAAACAGCGACAGCCATTTCCACATCAAGTGAAAAACAAAAAAACCCCAAAACCTCAAAAACCTCAGGCTGTCGGATGGTTTCAAACTAAACATCCGCGTCGACTGAGGTGTGTGCAGGATCACTGGGTGGCACTGGGAGGTCCAGGTGGTTGGCTCCCAAACCGCTGCTGGACCTGTGCCCCCTGCTTTGTCCCCGCTGTGTCTGGCTTTCTGCGAGGTGCAGGTTCCAGCCCCCGTCCCACAGCGCCCAGGCAGGATGTTGGGCAGAAAAGCTGCCTTCCAAGGGCCATAAATCTCCAGTTCCCCACCCCCTCGCCTCCTTCCCTGCCTCCTGCCTTTTCTAAGACTCTCTTCTTCCCCTGCATAAAAAATGGGCTTTTCAGAACTCAAGATGCAAACCAGGTTTTACAGTCTTTCTGGGGTTTTTTTCTTGCCTCTTTTTTTTTTTTTAAACAGTAAACGCACCCTTTGTCTACGGCAATGAATTTGCGAAGAAACAAAAATGGCTGGTTAAAAAGAAGAAAAAAATACTTCAGTCACCCCAACAAAGGCGAGGAGTTTACAAACCTTCCCCGTCAGCGCCTGGACGCAGGCAAAGTACTTACTTCATTAAGTTGAAACAAAACTCAGCCAGTAAAACCGTCAGCTCCATCCGAGACAACCGCGGGCCCCTTGCAGCACGTTCCCGACTGACCATCAGCAGACTATGGAAATCGCTTTTTTCTGCCAAACAATTGTGGGGATAAATGCCCTCCTTTATCTTTGGGGCTATTTCTAAACTCCCCTTTCTCAGTGACGGGACATTCATGGGCTGCAATCTGATTTTGTTGCCTCTCGGTATTAGTGGGAAAGCGCATTCTGGGCCGCCGGGCTCTCCTGCCGGCACCGGTTCCTCCCTCTCCCCCAGGCCCGTGTGTTAACTGTGAGCATGGGTGTGCATAACCACACATCCTCACATTCAAAACTGGGAGGCGAGGATGCTGTTTGCTTGGGTTATAAAACAAATCTGTGCTTCAGATAACACCAAGGCTCTTGAGGTTCAAAGAGACCGAGATTGGAGCGCTCCCACAATGTCAAGCAATTCAAAATCACTGGAGTGCTGCAAGGACTTTATGTACACTTGACTTTGGGAGTAAACCTAAATCACTGTGGCACTCCCAACATTTTTTTTTCCCCGATTTATTTCACAGGTGCAGCACACCACAGACCAATCCAGGCACTCACTGCATCCACCTGAAGAGCAGCTCCTGGTCCTCAGGCCAGGGCAGACGAGTCCTTTGGGTCCTGCCCTGTCCTTCTTTGCTTTGGAAGAAGGGCTTCTTCCATTTACCAGAAAATTCCTTCCTAGGAGGGTGGTGAGGCCCTGGCACAGGTTGCCCAGAGAAGCTGTGGCTCCCCCATCCCTGGAGGTGTCCAAGGCCAGGTTGGACAGGACTTGGGACGACCTGGTCTGGTGAGCTTTAAGGTCCCTTCCAATCCAAACTGTTCTAGGATTCTATGATTTTATGAAACACACTTTACTGGGAAGACCCAGCACATACATATTAAAGACAGGCCCTCAGTAATTTGGACCATAACATAACGTAAACACCCAGCACCAAAACAGTCAAGTGCTTGGAACATGAGCTCGATTGTCTCCATCAGGGATAGACACCTTCCTTCAACAAGGATTTCTGAGAGTAAGTAGTCAGAATAGAGTGTTAATTTGACTCAACAAGCAGATTTTGTTTTCATACTTTATAACTACAAAGCATTTTCACGTGCAATACCCACTCTATTTCCTTTTACTTCTCTGCAGGAGCACCCTGCTCAAACAAAGCATGCTGGCTCTCACTCTCTGCCTGGAAAGATGCAGCCTCCAGCTACAAAACTGAAGGTAAATGGTCCTCCTGAGAAACACCTACAAGTTTCACTTGAAAATTGATTCCCTATTCATCTTCCCTGGTATTATTTGTCCCATCATACCTTTGCTTTGCTGAAACACAACTTTACAACTATCCGTTACTCTTGCAAATAATATTCATGGATGTAATTCCATTTCCACCCACTGGTGCAGTTGTCTGGCTTAAACAGCCAGTGCATCCTCAGCCATCTGCTCTATGCTTTAATTTTAAACCTTAACCTATGAACAAAAGGGAGTTTCCCCGAATGAAATCATTCAGAACCATCCACTACATACAAAGAAGTAGCAGAACAAACTACAGTTATTAATAAAAATATAAAATATTACTGATCTGTATGGCTGGACTCATTTCTCTCTAATCTTTACCGTTTTCCTCGGGAATTGGTGAGGGAAAGGCTAAACACCTAAGTGCAGGTCTTCCTCTTCCCACTCTTTACTCCCTTTGGTGGTGAAAGCAGCCAGAGCTGTTATCCTGCAATGAGAAATCTCACATGCTCTTCAAGGATTCTGACATTTATTTAATTAATTTTCCTCCCGAACTTACACAGTGGGCCTGTATTCAAACAGCGCGCATGAATAATGCAGATTTTAAAACCGCATTATTACAGAGGATGTCAAGTTCACACACTGTCAACACTAATAAACTCCCCAAAGTGCTAAAATCCAGGACACCCGTCCCCCCCGCCTTGTCCCCACATCCCTCAGGAAGGCGGCTGGGCAATGCATCAGCCCCCACTTTGTGCCCAGCCACCAGCAAAGAGCCTCATGTGGAGCTGGAGGATGGGGCCCTTCCACACCATCCTGGGGAAAAACACAACACTTTGGGCTTTCCTATCCTTGTGGCCTCAGCGGATCCCAAACTGACGTGTTATCCCTGCTGGTTGTTGCTGTGGTGAGACCTGCAGGGCCATGCAGGGCAGAGGCAGCCCCAGCCCCTTCCCTGACCACTTGCAATCTAATTTAAGACACGGAAAAACAAGTGAGTGAGACAAACACTCAGAGGAATGGGGTAAGAGTAACAAGGTCACATTGCTACGCTGGCAGCTATTGCCAAACTTGCAAACTATCTGCAAGTTATTTATATATAAAATAATTAAAATCAGCTGTCCCATCATGCCACCCTATCTGGCCGTCGCAGGTTTGCTCGTGCCTCACATGCCGTGCAGTGGGATAATTCGGGAGCCATGGTGGAGGTGGCTGCAAGGACCACAGATGGGACCTGCACAGGACAGTGCCTGGAATGCCCTGGGGACATGCAGCCACCTTCTCCCTGGGCTTGGGCTGGGCTGGCACCTCCAGATCTATGCAAAGAGGGGTTCCAGAGGCATGTAAAGGAGTGCAGGAGTCAAGCATTCCCAGTCTGGTGACGACTCAATACTATTTTCAGAATTACAGAATCATTAAGGTTGGAAAAGCCCTCCAAGATCAACCATTCCCCCAGCAATGCCAAGCTCACCACTAACCCACCACATCTACATGGGTTTTGAACACTTCCAGGGATGGCGATTCCAGCACTTCCCTGGGCAGCCTGTTCCAAAACTATCACTATTTTCAGAAAGTGAAACACATCAAAACAACCCAGTGAGCAGGATCCAGCAGCTGAACTTGAGCCACGCCAATGAAAGAATAAAATATTCTTGGTGCCTGGCAGACCTAAGCACTTTTGATGCCCTTTTCCCAGCTCTGTGAAATACTTTCACCCCAGGCATCGTCCTGCATGAAAGCAAAATGCAAAGAGGAGTATGAATGCTTCCTGAGGTGTCTGCTAAAGCATTAATAATGTTTAAGACTTTATATTCTACCAGCAGGTCTGAGTTGCATTAACTACCCAAAAGACAGCCTTTCTTGGCCCAGCATTAGAGACTGACACCACCTGAAAATGTTTGACTCCCCTACACTTAGTACAGATGAAAAATACATACCACAGAATCCCTGGATAAAATTCTGCCTTGGCATAGAGCTCTGCAAGTGTTTGGAGTTTTTTTTCAAACAAGCAGATAGTGATAGGACAAGGGGAAACAATTTTAAACCAGAAGAGGGGAAATTTGGATTAGATATTAGGTCCGTTCCAACTCAAACCATTCTGTGATTCTGTGAATTGCACTCAGCCCCAGGGGGGCTGTGCGTGGTGCTGTCAGACACAGCCCGGCCACCTTTCCTTCTTCAAAATTTTCTGTATTGACATCACGTTCTGAGCACCCAAAAGCCAGAAGTGGGGGTGAGACCCCAATGGTGGTAGAAGGTGGAAGGATTATTCAAGGCTCCCCAAAGCCTTTGAGATGCACCCATGAGGAGGGTTACCCACGTGGCTCTGCTGTCAGCACAGTTAGGGAGGAGAGTACAAACACAAAGTGCAGTGGAGTGGACAACTCCCCGTCACAAGGGCAAGACAACCACCATGATCAGAGAGATTTCTTCTTCCTTCAGCTTGCAGGGGAGCAAAAGCACACCCAGGGTGAGGTGGGAGAGTCCCTGATGCAGTTCAGATCAGCACTGTCCTGCCTGGGCATCACCTACTTTCCTTCCTTGTTAACAGGTAGAAGAGCCACCTTCCCAGGTAGCAGCGAGTCAGCAGAGCAGCTGCATTTCAACTAGGGCAGATAAGAAGAGATCAGGGGGACAAGAGGTCATGCCTGGGGACATCCCTGATCTCTGCCCTGGGCACGAGGTCATCCTGGTCCTACTGCTTCTCTCACGGTGTCTCCTGCCCTTACTTGACATGCATCAGGAGAGGGAAATGCTATGGGCAAATGTGACTAGTGTCCAAACAGCTTTCGAGCAGTGAAATATCCTGGGCAGTGGACCATGCTCCCTCTGCTTTCCACATCCCACCCAGCCCCAGTGCAGCTCCAGTGCTTCCTGCTAGTTAAAGGTTATTGAGCTATTTTGCAAAAGCATTAAGAGTGACAGGCTTTGCTGAGTCGATTTTGAATATAATCAATGTACTGGACATGCTCGATTTTTCTACAGCATGTGAGAGCACCATGTGATGGTGGAAAGTTTGTGGGTGACAGCCCAGTCCTTCGTGCCCTGGGAACCACTGGCCGGCCCTGTGCGAGACACACGATGCAGACACATAGTGAGACAGGATGTCTTCCCGCAGAAAGACCAAGTAAATAGTGTATAATGACAGGATTTCTATTATTGATGCTTCAGCAAATCCTCTCGGATCCTCGGAGGATCAATTAATCATTGGGATTGTCAACACCCAACTCCATGTTCGAAGTTTTTGCCATCCAAGTCTCCCATCCTCCCCTACACACAAATGATGCCGGGGGCACGGTGCCAAACGAAGCGGAAAAAGAAAGAAGGGGAAAGAAAGCGCCGAACAGAGAGGCTGTTGTCAGGGCTGGACCCTGGCATTGGCGAGGAAGATCAAATGCAGCTGCCCCCATGGCTGCATGTGGTTAAGCCCGCCGTGCCTGAGGGCAAGCGGGATGGGGAGCAGCCAGGCAGCCTATGACGGGCACAGATAATTAAATCATCCGATTGCCGGGCAGGCCACATTAAGAAGCTCATCGGTTTGCATGTGGCCCCTTGCTGTGGCCACCCGTGAGCTAAGTCTTGCCTAGATGCTAGTAGACAATTAAGACAAATTGTATGGCTGAAGATCAGACTAGAGCACTGCCAATGCCCTTGCCTGGAAGCTCCGCTGAAGAATGAGGGCACATGTGTGTGGGAACCAAGGCTCGGAAGAGAGCTTTTAATGAACAACGTGCCAGCACTTGTTGCCAGAACACACTCTTCATTTCAGCTCTTGGAGAAAACAAAACCCTTAAAACCAGAGTTTACTACATTTCACTGATCTTCAATATGGCTGGAACTTCAGGATGCTTCTCCTCAAGCTAAGTTTGTATCAGTGAAAATATGCTTCTTGTTAAAGAAACTATTTAAAATGTGGAATCTAAAATCAAGCAAAAATAGCAGACAGTATGTTCAGCTTCAAAATTGGCTTGCACTCAACCAAGTATACCATAAACAGAAGGCAGAACTGACTATTTTTATCTTAACAGCCCTTGGGTGATTAAAATTTGGGGCCAGAATAAACAATTTTTTTCCCCATTCCTTGCAAGAGAATATGTGACATGGGCTTGGAGTCCTTTCTAATTTTTTAACTCCCATCCTAGCTATTAGTTGTTTGCATTAGAAATGTTCCCATGTACCCGACAGCGTAAAGGCTGCATTGCAGCAGGGACGGTATGAATTATAGGAACACACAGACCACTGTGCCCTGCAGAGATTACAGTGCAGGATAAGCCAAAGACAACAACAAAGTGCTAAGAGGGAGCAGGTGAAAAGTTAACAGGGAGAAGAATGCACAGATACACAGCATATGGGATTTTTCTTTATGAGCTGCAGTGCCATGGACAGCCCCTGCAGACCAAAGACAAGCAGGGGATGAGGGTCCTAAGGATGCACTCAGGAAGGAAAAGCCCATATAGGTCAGGGAAGGTGGTGGGTGACAAAGACACAGAGGGAATCTTAATCAAGGGGCAAGGAAAGCTGGATGAGAGAGAAGGGAGAGGGGGCAGGGCAAAAGAGATCGTTGAGTAGATGTGTGAGAGATGGCTGGGAGATGCTTGGAGGGCATAGTCAGGGTCAAAGGCCAGGGATAAAATCGAGCACCAGTGTGAGACAGCATACATGGAAGAGACAGAGAAAATCCAGGCCATGGAATTTACAGCTTTGCAGCAGCCGGGACTAGTGAAAAAGAACAACCATGTGTTGATGGCTGGGCAAGGCAAGAGACAAATTGTTTGCACGTTTGTGGAACAAGAAGTCAAAGATGGAGCCCAGGTTTTGGCCATCCATTGGCAGTGGTTCCAATGACTGAAGGAAGGAGAAGGAGTGGTGGTGGGAAGAGGAGGAAGAAAGAAAGTCACTTTTGATGGTGTTAAATAATGCTGATGGTTTCACTGCTTCCACAAAAGTAGCTACGGAAAGGAACTGAGCAGTGGGAGGAAGAGAAGGATAAAAGACATGGGCTGGGCATTACAGGAGCTGAAACCTTGGGAACAGAAACAAAAGTTATGGAAGAAGGTGTAGAGGAAGAAGCTTAAATGGGGATATTGGATACCTGGAACACAAGTGGACAAGAGGTTCTGACATTTACTGAGCAGTCTATGGCAAATATTTGGGTCTCCCTGCAGCAGCAGCCCACAGACTTGTTGGGATACAAACCCCCATCAACCTCTCAAACTTCCTCAGATTTTTGTGACTCCCCAGCTTTTCATTGCAAGCTGCATATCTTAATACATACTTAACACATAAATGCTACAGTTTGTGTTTCACAGGGTAGGAACTGTTGAGTCCTGCTGTGAGGACCACCCCAGAAATATTTATTTATAAATACGTAAAATGAAAGATTTCCTGAAAAGATCTCTTAAATGCTGCACAGATGTACAAAATAATGTTTAACAGATATGATATACAGAAGGCCCAAAGAATTCTCAGTTAAGCCACCTGAGAGTAGACACCTGTGCTTCTGAATAACATTATATTATCATATTATAATAAAAACTGGAGGGGGGCAGGGGAAATTATCCAACAAACTCTTTTTTCCTCATCCCTGTCTTCCTTTCTCCACACACTGATCATCTTTACTCCAACCCATTCAAATCTGGGTTTTAATTTTTGCTCCTTTTAAGTACAGTCACTGTTCCTCACTTCCACCTCCAGCTCAGGTCTATTCCTCCAGTTTAGCATGTTCCCATTTGCACGGTGTCAGCAGAAAGGGTTTCTTACTCCAGAAAAGCCGTTGCATATGCAACAAACAAATAGCCTTTGACATCCTGGTTAATTATATCAGTTAGCAACAATCGCACATGCATGAATGCTGTGCTAATGAAAACACTTTGGCATGCAAAGCAGGACCCATCAAGACACTGAAGTGTCCAAACCTGCAACTATAAGCAACGCAACCCATGAAATGCAATGAGGCTTTATAGCTTCCTTAGGAGGAGCATGGATGGATGGATGGCAACACGGTAAGGCCAGACTCTAAACAAGACCTTAGGTGCTAAACAGTTTGATTTCATGGGAAGGAAGTCAGAAATTAATATAATCCTGCAGCACTGGTGAGAAGGATGACAGATTTCTGTTTGGGTACAGCCAGATATGAAAGCCTCTTATCAATACAGCATCTCTGTGTCTTCTACTGGCCTGAGCACTCTGTGCAGGGCAATGACCCAACCATGCCTGTCAAACCAAGTACTCTCCTAAATCTCATTGTCCATTCTCCTACAGTCCAACTGAGCTGGACAAAAAACAGAACCTCCATCCTGAGGACTTCTGCAGTCCACTAAACTTCCCATCATGGTGCTCTACCTTCGCCAAAGCTCCCAGCAGCCAAGCAGAGGAGCCTCAAGCCTTCCCCACCACTAATCCAGGATTGCTCCAAAAAAGATCCTCTTGTGATAACCACGTTTCAACCTGCTCCAGAGGAGCAGCTGGGGGGCCAGGCTCCATCTCCCACCCCAGGAGCCAGCTCGGTGCCTCAGTCCTGGCGCACATGTGCTGCGCAGATGGATGCAGAGCGCGCGCTGCTGTGGCAATCCCTGTGTGTGCTCCCTGCATGCTCACTGTGCAACCAATTTGTATGTTTACCGCAGCCATTTGTCCAAGACTTCTGAATGTCTGCACCAAAAACCATGGAGAAATGCAAAAAAAAAAGGGGGTGAAAAACCCCAGGAGGCACGGTGCAAGGAAGGCACCACAAATGCACCACCTCCCACATTCACATGGAGTCGTCTTGCAGTAGATGAGGACTCATTCTCTGCATGGACATGGGGACAATGCCTCAATGTCCCCATCTCTTTGGTTAAATCAGATTTCATTTTTAATCTATCCTCTTTCAGTTACCAGGGCTCATCCCTCTCACCAAGCCCTAGTGCAGTCCATGCGTATCCAAAAAGAAAAACCATAGTCCTTGGAGACCTGGTCTTCTTCCATCCAGCAACACTATGCAGAGCTAACCACAGCCTTAATGTACTGACAGTTAAACTGCTTTTATCTCTTTTTCTTTCCACAAAGTTCTCACACAATAATCCCCTGTCATAATTTTTACCAATAAAATGTATGAATAGCTAATCTAGTGGCTAACTACAGTGATACGAGATCTTCCCTTGGAATGACTTCCACAGTGAAATAACAAAATCCCTATCAGAGACAATCTTTTTACGGCTGTTAGGAAGACTGCCTCTATCCAGAGGCTTGCCATCATTTTGCTTTTGACTCCCTTGTCCCCTCGTGCTACAGAGAAAATGGACTATCCCTAAATTTAGGATACACACATGATCACCAGGCATTTCACAACAGAAAACTTCCCCTACATTGTTTAGCCTAGAGTTGTCCAAGCAGTAAAGCCAAGGAATGCTCATCACCACCCCCTTTTAGCCACAGATAAACCCCATGCACTGTAAAAGAGAAGTTTTTAATTAAAATTGGCACTTCTGGGCTTGCAGTTGGTGGCAGATCCTTTCTCCAAGCAATGACGTCGCGTTGGACGGTGGCAGCACGGGAGTGTCATGGAGGCTACAAACAAGGCTGTGCTGGGTTTTGGCACTGGCCAAGCAATCCTAAAAAGCTGTTTGGTGTTTACAAAGCAAGGCTGAGCTGTGCCCAGTGCCCCGGCGTGCTGGGCAGGAAGAGGGAATGCGGATGCTTCGGGCCATGTGCTGGGAAACGAGCAGCAGGCAGTGATTCCCAATGCCAACAGCACTGCCAGCACCCTGGCTGCAAAATTTAAAAAAGGATTTCAAGACTGCCCAAAATTGCAAAAGGATTTTAAAAGTGCCAGAACTATTGCTTGGTGTCTATAAGCTTCTTTACCGTCTGGATACTTCAGCCTCACTCAGCTCTCCCTTTTCTCCTTCACCTTTCCCATTCCCTGGAAAGCTGCACATAGAAGACTGTAGCCGAGAAGACCACAACCACTGATAGACTTTACATTTTCCAAGGATTTTCCAAGGATACAGATGGCTGTGGAGCTCGGGCAGGAGGACACAGAGTTGATTCTGAGGCCAGCACACCAAGGGATCCCATGGAAAGCAAATCCCAAAGGAGCTGCAGGGCTGGGAGGGGACTGAAGGGGTCCTGGTTAGCTCAGCAAGGAGATCTTCCACATCATGGAAAAACTTTTGTATAAAAAGCCCTGCACAGACTCCAGCCTTGCCAGTGGGCTTGGGTAGATGAAGACTGACAATAAGGACCTAAAGCAAGGCCAGCATGGCAAGGAAAGGTCACCTGCATGATGAGCCCAGTAGGCATTTCTCTGATGGTAATTAACCAGGGACAAGGGGAGCTCTGCAGCCCCAACCAGTCCCAGGCCAGGTGCAGGCGAGTTCTCCTACACAGAAAGTGTTTTTGTGGGATTGCCAATATTGCAAAACCACGGCGTAAGCTGGGGGAGAAACTGAATCCCTGTCAGTGGTCAGCGCGGTGCAGCGCAGAGCTGAAGGAGGCTCTTGTGCCATTCCCTGTTTAGGGCTGCATCGTCCCAAACCCATTTACATCAGACAGATGCTTCTGCTCACAGTTTCACGGGCAACACAAGAACCTAAAGCACTTGGGCTGACGGTGGCTCATTACAGCAGGAACTTGGGTTCTCCAGAGGTAATTTACTGCAGGGAAGGAGTTCCTGGCCGTGGCCAGACCAGGAGGACTTTTAAATTACTTTCTCTGTGTGCCCAGCTCTGGGGGCTGGACCAGTCATGCATCATTGCAACAGCTCTTCCGAGTCCCAGATCACCAGGTCATCTTGTCGGGTGGCTGGAAATGCCACGCCACTATCTCAATAGGGGAAGACTTATGGAAAGTTCTTTCTAATTAATTAAAACTGTGAATTTAAAGTGGATTAATTAAACTGCATTAAATCCCTGTGTAAACTCCTCACTCAGAGTTTAAAGTGTCTTTATTAAATTGCTAAAGCAAAATTCAACTAAACCAAATTAAGGCTGTTTCATTTCTAAATGACAGTGTCTACACGAGGATGTAATGCAGTTTAGATAATCCACTTTAAAAGTTATTTCACATCCATTTCAATTGTCCCCATGTAGACAAGCCTGAGGAATCCCGTCGCTCACAAGCCTGTGTACAAATATGGGTAACAACAGGACCTTTTTGAGATTGCCTTTTTAGGAGATTATTTCCAAATATCCTTATGGATAAGAGAGAAAAGAATTGATTGAGCAAAGAGGGACTTTTTACAGGGCATGGAGTGACAGGACAAGGGAGAAGGACTTGGATTAGTTTTAGATTAAATATTAGGGAGAAGGTCTTCCCTGTAAGGGCCTTCCCTGTGAGGCCCTGGCATAGGTTGCCCAGAGAAGTTGTGACTGCCCCATCCCTGGAAATGTTCAAGGCCAGGTTGGACAAGGCTTTGAGCAACCTGGTCTAGTGGAAGGTGTCCCTGTCCATGGCAGGGGGATGGAACAAGATGATTTTTGAGCTCTCTTCCAACCCAAACGATTCTGTGATTCTATGATTTCCAGTGGAACTGGGGCAGGGAAGGACAGCACTCACCCATGGGTGGGACAAACATCCCTGGCTTATCCCCATATCTGGGAGAAGAGGAAAATGGGGATTGCTGGGTGTGATGTCTACAGAAGGTGCACAGAGACGGCAGGTTCACGAAGTCACAGTGACATTGGTACTGGAGGATGCAGACGTTCTCTAATCCTACCAAAGCTGCTGAGTGGGGTGGGGTTGCAGCCCTCAGACCATTTCACCATGCAAGGTTGTACCCATGACCTCCTGGCAGCAAGGAGAGGGCTCTGGCTGCATTTGGCAAAGCTGGTGGGTTTGGGGCATCGACAGAGCCCAGTGGGATCAGCACAAGGGAGTTTGTGCAATGGCAGCACTGAGGGTCTCCTCTCGGCCAGCAGATCCACTCAGCTTGGCACACCAATGTGCAAAAATATATCTGGGGGGACCTGAGAGAAAGCCCTATGGGCTCAGGTCTGAGAAAGGTTCCTCCATCCTCACGCTTCGGGGAGATGCAGAAGGTGAAGGGTTAAGGCAGCCCAGTGGTTTACAGTTTAGTAGCAGCAGCAGCAACACAGACCTTCCCAGGGAGGCTGGAGAGGCTGGAATAACTGCTGGCTGGAGCTGCAGCACGTCCAGAGGCAACAGCAATAAAACCAGAGTGGATTACATCCTTTTCGAAACCCTCCGGGGGGGGGGGAAGGGAAAGGGAAAAAAAAAAAAGAGGAAAACAAGAGAATAAAAAAAAAAAGGGGGAACGCCAGAAAGCGCAAACCACAGATTCTGTCTGTTGGCTGCTTTTTGATAAGCTCTGCTCCAAACACAATGCTAATGAGCGTAAGGGACATCCTCTGCGTGGGGCGGCTGCTTGACCGCATTTTGTCTGCATGTGGCTGATTTCCTCACCCACTGCCAAGCCCCGTGGCATCGCTCCCTGCCGGGGCTTTTCCTTCGCCTCCTCGCCTGGCTGCCCGGCCCTCCCGGCCACCGATAGTTCACCCAACCTGCGTGAGTCAGCAGCAACCGAAGGAAAGGGCTGAGGGGGGAATAAACACGCTCGGGTCTGGAAACTTTCCCTGCGAAGCATTTCGGGGTCTCTGTACACTGCCCATGTGAGCGCTGGAGAAGGGATGGGCGGCTTCTGAGCTCTTTTCATATGAACACCATACGATTATTTTGTTTTCCTGGTTTATCCCAACATCCACCCAGCTCCTGGTGTTAATTTACCCTTCGCCAAAGCTGTAGCTGCCTTCTTTTACACCGCCAGGCTCTTTACAAACCCACTGGTGATTGCTTTCCCAAGGAATCTACTGGGTTGCATATAATTCCTTTAATTAAATGTAAAGGAGAGATGGTTTGGTGGAGCACCATTTCATCATTTCCCCTCTTGCTTCACGCTGTGGACTTTAATGAGGACCTAAAACACCATCTTGACTTGGCTTTAGTTTCAGGCCAGATGAGCTTTGCTTGTTAAGACGGTCTTTTCTTGTCAAGAAAAATAGCTTTATTAAGGTCATGTAACACGGAGGGTTTGATTAAAGCTAATCAAAGAAGAAAACCAGACCAAGAGCAGCGCAAATCAAACTTACTGGGACATGTTTAACATAACTTGACCTCGCCTATCTGTTAAAAGCAGACAGAAGTAAGATCAAGTTACCCAGAAGAATGCCTGAGTCGGGGGAGTATGTATAGCACCGTACAACCTATAGTGCTGTACAACGTCCTGTAGCACTGTACAACACTGTGTTGCACAGCAGGTTGTGTAGCACCGTGTATCCCACAGTGCTGTACAACACTGTGTAGCACTGGAGAGCATTGTGTACCCCAGCACCACTGTACAGCACCACACAGCTCTGCACAGCACCATACAGCATTGCACAGCACTGTACAGCCTCACACAGCACTGCACAGTGTCATACAGCTTGGTACAGTGCCCTACAGCAACATATAGAACCATATAGCACCATGAGGCGGTGTTGTGCAGAACTGTACAGCACTTCAGGGGCACCACACAGCAACGCAGAGCACTGTACGGCGCCATATATAATTATACAACTCCATACAGCACAGCGCTGCACATACAGCACAGCGCTGCACATACAGCATCGTATAGCCCTGCACAGACCACACAACAGCATATAGCACCACATGGCACCATGCACGCTGCAGCTCAACCCATGCAGGGCTCCCTGGGAGTGGCCTGGCCAACTCCAACACGGCTGCTGCACTTCCAACCCTTGGGAGCAGAGTCTCCCAGTACAGACCAGTTGCTGCTGGGCAGTGTGGAGGTGGCCAGGCTGCCTTTGAATGCTCACCAAGGTGGTGTGCTAATCTGGAGGGGCTCTAAACCGAAATAATGGCACATGGCTGTGACGGCCAAGCTCCTGAGGGAGAGGGTGTCACACCACGATGGAGATACATCCCACCCCATCTTTGTCTGGGCTGTTTTATCAAGGGAATGGGAGTTTTAGAGAAAACACGATGGTGTTTTTCAAATCCAAAGGGCTGCCCTATCACTGAGACTCGTTATGGAGGCACCTCGGTTTTGGATTTATTGGATATATTTTTCCATATTTTCCTCTTAAGAGCCCACAGCTGGAAGCTCACTCTGCTTGCTCTCTGCACACCCACCATTGGGCTCCTTGCTTTTACTTTTATTTCGGTTTTAGTCTGTGGTGTCAACAAATGCAGGCGGGGCTGTCCAAGGAAATCACTTGAGAGAGATAGGGAAAAAAATAATTATACAAAATAGGTGCTGGTTCATAATTTTTTGTGAGTTCTGAGAAACCCACAGCTCCAGTCAGCAGCCAAAAACCACGTCGGCCAGGTCCTCAAGCTCCTTCAACTGCAAAATATCCATGCTTTGGAAAACATGGATGAGCTCAAGCCCTCTGCACACGCAGAGTCTGAAGGACTTTGTCCCACCTCATGGGGTCTGGGTCCTGCTGAATTGCCCCCCAGCTGCCGAAAGTAAAACTGCCAATCCAATCGCCACTGGTTTTTGGTTTGTTCCTGAGCTCCTGGGTGGAAGGAAAACGCCGACGGATGTTCGAGACGCGGGTGGATTAACCCGCAAGGTACAAGCTCTCACAAGAAAAAGCAATTAAACCTGGGCTTTTTGTTGGTTTGGGTTTGTTGGGGTTTTTTTAAGGCAGAAGTTAGAAAATCTGCTCTATGGAAGGGGCTTTTTAAGGATAATTTTCTCCAGTGAAGTTCAGGAACTCCAAACATACACAGGGATATCCTGCTTAGGACAAGGCTCAGCATTAAAAAAACACAGTCTAAACAAAAATGTGGGACTACTCCCCTGCTCCAGCCCCGCCGCTCGGCGAAGGATGGACAGGAAATTACCAGCAGTGGCATTGGGGGCTGCTGCCAAGAGCCAGCGCGGAAACAAAAGACCCTCTATTGTGTAGAAAAACCTGACATCCATCCCCTCTGCTATACTCTGAACTCCCATAAACCTTTCCTGTGAGATATGATTTGTGAGAGCTTTCCTCATTTCCAGTGCCCTGTGTCGTCCCCCCTCCAGCACATACAAGTGAGATCTGCACTGACACCGAGTTCCGTGCCACTGCCAGCCCTGAAAAGCCTGGATTTCTCCTGCTTTCTTCTCCTCCTCTTGCAGCCACCCTACAAACTGTTATTAAGAAAGTAAATGAGATATTTGCCCTGGTGAGAGGCAGCACCAGCCCCGTATTGCATAAAGGGCTCGATTTTCTCCATTATTCTCTCCTCCTTCAGTACAAAATAAGGAGCTTTTTTTTGTAAAACAGTAATATTTTATATTTCTCCATTTCTTTTCGAAGCCATACACTGTAATTGACTAACCGGTCACTCTCAATTAATTATATTTAACAAGTAAAAGCTGCAGAGCAATGCTCCCTCCCCCAAATTATGTCCTTTGGTTATTTAAATAGGTGCAAGTAGAGGGACGGGAGAAGGAACAAGTCGGTAAAGTATCAGCTGTGGAAGTTTGTTGGGAACTTTCCAAAACCCTACATCTGCTTGGCAACAGCTCAGAAAGGGATATGGTTACTCTTTTAACAGTAACACAGCTTTCCCAGGCTACAATATATGAAAAACAGCTTACCCTGGAGCAGGGAAGGGCCAAGAGAGAGCTGCAAAACCCCCCTTGGCCCTGCCGTGGGACCCCATCGCCTCCCCAGAGCCAGTCAGGGACCTGGAAAAATACTGTCCTTGGATGTGGGAGCCCCCACAAACTCCTCCTCAGCACCCTGGGGTGGGCTGTGCAGCCAGGAACAGCTCGGGGCTGGAGAGAGGGTCCTGCTCCAACTTTTTTGGGGAGAAACACAGCCCAGGTCTTGTCAGCATATGCATTCGCTTGCCACGAACAACACATCTAAAGGCGCTGTTTATAATTATAGCATTAATTGATCTCTCATTTATTTTTTTTCCAGCTGCTAATTAGAGAGATAATATCTTGGGTGCTTTACGAGCCTTAGAAGACTTCAGTGAGCATGGAGATACTTCTGCCGAGGAAAGCAGAGGTGGATGGAGCAGGGAGCAATCGCTTCGCAAAGAGAAATGATTTACCACAGTCGGGTGCGTTTTTTGTATTTTAATTAATCTCGCTTTAGCCCCCCCCAAAAAAACCCAACAATGAACCAAACCCAAACAACTTCCCACAGCCCGTTTTGCGTTACGAGGGCAGGGAGGCATTAGGAAGATTTAGTGCCTCTGCCGGGTCAGGAAAACACGGGAAAAAATCAGAAGTAAAAACAATAGCGCGAGAGAAAGGGGAAGCGTTTGGCAGGGGATAAGACGCCTCTCCATGGCAAAGGGAGCAGGACACGGCTGTCCCAGCCCTCCCGCACCAGGAGGGGTCTGCAGGGAGCATCCCAGAGGCCACAGGGCTCGGCACGCTGCCGTGGCTCCTGCGAAGCCCGGGATCTCTGCCGGAGCAGAGGGAACACGCATCTAGATGTAGTTTTACAACTAGGTGAAAGTTCCTGCAGCGGCGGACGCGCGGCTGGCACTGCCTGGTGTGACCCATTTCTCAAATAATTACAGCCTGAGTCACAAACCTGTTAAGACCCAATTAACAAAAATGTTATGCATCAGTGATGCGTGTTTTGTCCAGAACTTTTAATTCCACAGTTTTTCCAAGTAAATTCTCTCTCTTTATTTTCTAGTCATTAAATCCCCTCCCCTGGGTGCGAGCGGTTGCCTTCCCATTGTGTTGCGAAAGGGTTAGCGGGCCAAGAAGTCAGAAGGAAAAGGGTGTCATTACTTCTTGCCACTTTGTGGTGGGGAAAAAAAATTGGAGAAAAATTAAAACTAAACTCTCGCTGCTCCCAAAGGCGGGATGAAGCCCTGGAGATGCCCCAGGGAGGGTGAGGGGTCAGGCTGTGCTCAGCCGGAGGGTGATGGTGGAGAAGGGGCTGGCACTGCCCCGACCTTTGCAGATGAGGGGAGGCAGTGGAGAGGATTTTATTTGGCAGATGGGTGCAGCTATTGAGCTTATGCAGTAGTGGGTTTTTGGCTGCCCGAGTGGGGAGCCTGTTGTTTACTGTTTATGGATTTGTCAGTTTTAATTATTGTGAAGTGCCCAGATGCTCTGGCGACCAGTGCCATAAGCATTTAGGGAGCAAATATATAACCAAATGCACTTGAAAACATCTCCGCTTCCTTCCCATCCCTCTCCTCCCCACCTCCCGGGACACCACACGACACTAAACACCGTCTCTCCTCAGCACATCGTGCCTGTGCAGGACCACAGGGCACACGATGCTGCCACCAGTCCAGGGCTGTCCTGTGCCCTTCCACCTTGGGGCTTCAGCTTCATCAGCTCCATCCCCTCAGCAAACACAGGCTGCCAACATTGGGGGCCCCCTTCACCTCCCAGATCCACATTTTGCTGTTCCTACCCCACCGCAGGCCCCGGGCGTGCAAATCTGGAAGCAGATCTGCTTCCTTGCACCTTTTTTTTTTTTATATACCGTCCATCTTTTTAAGGTTATTGGACTCTGTTTTATATAACGAGGTTACGTGCATGGCAAATAGCATAAATGCATCCCAGACGCTGCCGGTGAGGAATGCTCCCCCCGGTTACACATGGACTTTTCATCTGCGGTCGTAGGGCTGCGAGTGGCCGTCTCCAAGAGCGCCGTAGCCTGCTCCTTCCTGACTCCATTGTAATCCATATTCCTCCTCCCTATGCGAAATGCTGTGCTAGATAAATTCCACTGTATTTCAGAAAGTTTTCCACAGCTCCCTAAGTGTTTCCATATGACACTGGGCTCTACAGGTAACTTGAGTTAAAGCCATTCCTTAAGCAAAACTCCCTGTAAAATTTTCCACTATCTCAGCAGTACTCTATGTGCTGTCATTAAAGCAGAGCACATATATTTCAGAGCAGGATTTGCAGTGATGTTGGATGGCTTGGTGAGCACCAATTAAGTTTTTTATACTTTTTTTTAATAAAAACCTCCTTGCTCAGGTCTTTCGCCTGTTCATTCACTGAGGTCCCTTTTAAGGGGGGAAGATGCAGCTTTCTGAGCTGTGCAGGGCGCAGGCTCAGGCTGGGAGCAGCGTGGATAATGCCAGCCTTGTTCCCGCTGCCTTTTCACTCTGTTCCCAATCCTCCTTTTTTCCACCCATTTCCCCAGGAACGGCAGCGAACCCTAAATTGCAACCACCTGCTCCATACATCATCCTCAGGCCTGGCAAGCATGAAACAACGGCGATACTCGGCATCCCTGCAGGGAATTGCTCCCCAAAATGCTCGGTCCCCGTCTTCAAGGACAGCGGCAAAACCCCTGCACACATAAAAGAGTTCAATTTGCACATAGGCTTATGCCGAAAGAGTGGCTCCTGTTCTCCAGGAAGCCCTTAACAGTGATGGAGAATCTCCAAAGCAAAGGCAAAATGCATAATTTTGGAGCAAAGACCCCTCAGGATGGAGGAAAAACCCTGAGCTGTGCCTATAGGATCGTGGCTCCCTGTGTGTGGAGCGACTGCAAAACATCTGGCTGGATTCTGGAGAGAGAGAGGATCCAAGATGGCAAGAAAGATTAATGATTTTGCAACTTCTTCTGGTTTCAATGAACTTTTCTCTGGTTATAATCAATGTTTTCAATGGCAGATTGGCTGCACGCTGGGCAGTGGTGAGCTGAGGTGGGGTGCTCTCTCTTTGGGAATGACAGAAGCACTGAGCCAGAAACCTGACTTGTAACTGTACACTCCAATAACTGTTTTGCCACTGGTTTAATTAATAAGCCATATTATTGGTTAATTTTATACCATCCTGAACTTTTGTCAAGGAAAAATTGGTTAATTTTACAGTGAATGGATTTGATGCAGCAGAAATAATGAATAAACAACTTTTTTAAAGGTATGGGCTTGCAGCTCTGCTTTGCTTTGATTAAACCACCCGTTTTTATTACACAAATAATGTCCATTATTGATAGACTCCCTTACAGACAAAGAATCTCCTGTGTCTTCAAAGTGCTTTTTAAAAAGCTATTAAACACCCTCCTCTCATCCCAGGGTTTTACACATGCAAATACACCCCTAAACAGTTTTAATTCTCTTTTTTCCCCTCATCTATCTCCCTGCTTTCCAGATGGACCACCAGCTTCCCACCATTGCCAGCAACAGCTTGCGTATTGTTTGTTTAAAACAAAGATGACGCATTAAATATCATATAAGACGTGAGGAGAGGGGTTAAGGATGATACTCTGGAACCGAAATGCCGCGCTAAGCCAGTCCAGCACGACGTTCCAAAGGTTAGTGTGTGCAATGGGATCCAGGATCTGGCCATCCTCTGCCTTTGGGGAAGGCGCTTCCCTCCCCGCCTTGAGGATCCGCTGCCTCCAGAGAGAGTTAAACTTGTGCGAACGCTATCCAAATTATACAGGCTAACCAACAATTATGTCATTTCATTCAAACATTCATTCACCCGTCATGTGCCCAGATTAAACAGTAACACTTTGTTTGAAACATTCTGCTGAAATTAGCAGACCAGAGTTGCCTTCACCTATATTTAAGCACCCAGCCCTGCTCTGATTGTAGCCTCGCCTGAACTCGGGACGGGTTTAGGCAAGTTTAGCACTTTTGTGTGAATCGAAGCCGTGCTTTTGTGTGCTGCACATGGCTATGTGGTTATTAGATTTGTAGCCACAGCTCTATACAAATACATTCACGGGGATACAGAGCTGCAAAGGTTTACAGGGAAAATTAGAAATTTGGGAAGAACTTACGAGTCTGAAAAATCAGGAATTTAAGAAGGGGGTTATGCTCACTTATAGCACCCCAAAGAAATATTTTCATGTTGTGATAAGAGAAAACAATGCAAAAAAAAAAAAAGCAAAAAGCTGAGTGGATGCAGTGAAGAACAAGGAAAAGGAAAATTTGAGCAAAGGGCTCCAAGGTTTTACTGTTTCCTTCCTTAAGGACAATGATCTGGGATACAGCGTGGATTTTAATCATCATATTTTGCTTGAAAGCACAATAGTAACCACCTCACCACCAGCCTTCTCCTGCACTCTCGTCTGCAATCTCCCAACCGTGGGACACTGGCACCCCTTGCCGCCGGCACGCACCACAGAAGGGTACGGAGCTCCAGGATGCCCAAGGCTGGCATTAATGCTAAAATCTGCAGTGCTACCAACATCTCCAAGATGCCAGTTTGCTGCCATCAGCTTTGTGTGACAGGAGAGAATAGCAGGCAGATTGCGTATCTAATGAGCCACACATATTGAAAATCCACAGCAATCTCTGGAATACATGTGGATTTGTCTAAAACTTTAAAATATGGCCTGGATGGTGTCCTGACTGCCAAAACCACAATGAATTCACTGTTACTGTCACTAATCTCCATGTATGTTACATATGGTTGACATTTTTCCTTAACTCTCATATTTTTTGCATGTGTGCGTATATAAATAGGGTAAGAGGGAGGCGAGGAACAGGCAGACAAACAAACAACCAACTGGGATGCACGACGTTCCCATTAGGCACTGGAAAATTAGTCCAGAGCGTGTTACACAAATCTGAAGAGCCCCAAAAAGCACGTTTCTGAGGGTAGGTGAAGTCTAGGTCTATCCTGGGAACCCAGATGTGCCTTCCTGGCGTTATCTCAAAGTATTCATCCCGAAGTTGGAAGGGCTGCTCCAAATTTTGCTGAAGCCAGCAGGAATCTCAAGGCATTTCAATACAATACAAGGTACTTCATGCACTTTGTGTGTTTCTTCAGGGGCAGGGACACTTGACACCAGACCAGGTTTCTCCAAGACCCATCCAACCTGACCTTGAACACTTCCAGGGATGGGGCAGCCACAGCTTCTCTGGGCAACCCATGCTGGGGCCTCACCACCCTCACAGGGAAGAACTTCTTCCCAGATATCCCACCTAACCCTGCCCTCTGTCACTGGGAAGCCATAACCCCGTGTCCTGTCATTCCAGACTGTTGTCCCAAGTTCTCCAGCTCTGCTGGAGCCCCTTTAGACACTGGAAGAGCCTCAAAGTTATTTTTGGAGCCTTCTTTTCTCCAGGCTGAACACCCACAGCTCTCTCAGCCTGTCTCCACAGCAGAGGGCCTCCAGCCATTTAATGCACACTTCATCTTAAAGAATTTAATATCCATATGATGTATGTTGCCTTGACCACCCGATCAGAATATGAACCCTTGCAGAAGAAGGACTATAAATCCCCTTTTCCTAGCTATGCAATATTACAGGGTGGGCTGGTAGAAAAGTTGTATATGAACTAAGAAATAATATTTCATGCATTCCTTTTACCTTCTAGGCAAATTTATGCCGGATTTTACTCTACTCCACTGTTACAAGCGGCACCACTTATCTCTGTTTCAGTGCACTTCTACCAAACAGTAGGTCAGCTGAAAACTTTGTTTACTGCCTGAGGAGAAGCAAATAGTAGTCATGCATGGTTGGCAGGGGCTCGCAGTTTGATATATTCACTGCTGTTATATGGCTCATCATATAATTTAAGTCTACTGTAAACAGTCTATTTATGATACACATCCCGTTTGGACTTGCAAATTCCTTGGCTTGTGAGAATAGCATTACAGAGATGGGTATGTTCCTCCCACCACGTGGCACTCTTCATTGGTAAGTTTAATAATGAAGTGAACATGGTTCTAGAAGAGGAGAAGAGCTCTCTTATATTTTACTTGAAATAAACTCAACAAAATCTCACACTAGGTATTTCTTTGATGGCTATTTCCCAGGAGATCCACTTCCTCCCCTCACCTTCTTTTCAAGCCTGATACTAACAGGCTGCTCATTTTGGACATCCTAGAGCAATTTGCTTTCTTCTCTGTTAAAGTTATAACCTCTCTGATGATGCTGTGGGGATGGTACCCCAGCAAAATAAGAACATGAGCAGCCCTACTGAAACACAAAATAGCATGGCTAGGGATGGGTGAGAAATTTTGTAGTCAAAAAAAAAGCAGACAGTCTCACCCCACTAAGGTCCCCAGGACTGTCCCAGTAGGGAGTTTCTCTCTTCCATCATATCATGCCCATGACTGGCTCACACCCCTACTTTGGGAAGAACAAACCCCGTTGTTACATTGACAAGGCCTGATGCTGTGTACTATGAACCCTCTCTTCTTAGTCTGCCTGATAAACCACTCACGGATTTTATTTGCCTCCTTTCTATTTGCCATTCAGATTTTATAGAAGACACTCAAGCAGCCGCGTGGCACAGACCCAGGGGCAACCCACCATTTGTGTGCTGCACTGAATTTTGGACAAAGAGGCTGCAAGTGCCAAAGACACTGGCCTTTACCATTGATTTCTTGTCACTTTTCAGGAACTCTGGGTTGTCTAAAGCAAACATTTCTCATAAAAAGTCATGTGGTGATATTCTAGGCATGTCCCAGGGGACAGCAAATCTCAGAGTGCTTCTAAAACCCTAGAACATTTTGGGTCCTACCACACACTCCTCAAAATTATCTTTCTTCCACACCTTTAAACAGGCTTCCTTTCTAAAGGGATGTGTCAGTAGCAAAAGGCATTGGGAATTTCTGGGTTTTTTCGCAGTGCATGTGGACGTGTGGGAGGAATGGCCCCAGCCATCAGAGAAAGCACTGCCGTGTCCATGAGAACAAGGACAGCTTTATCCCAGGCACAATGTCCATCTGAGCAGATGGGCAGCAGGGGAGAGAGTCTCACCTACTTTCAGTTTTGAATATACCAGACAGTTTTATAGGCTGCTGCATTTAACTAAGTTCCTACATTGCTGTTACATGGTCTGATCCAGACTAGTAAACGTCTTCTGCAGGCCAAGAACGACGGCAAGGGTGATAACATCAATATCTGTGCTGTGATTGGGCTGAGTACAGCACAAACACACAGTGTCTAAGCTCCGGAAACTTTAATATCTTAAGAGACAAAAAGAAAGAAGAAAAGAAACAGTGGCGCTCCCACTTGTACTCCTGACAAACTGCGCTGTTGCAGAACCAGTTAAATAGTTTGCCCAAGGCCACAAAGAAAAGCTGTGGCAGAGCTGGAAGGGGATCCAACCTCTGCACATTCCCAGCCACGTGCACCAGTCCGGTGCTTTCTCCCAGCAAAGATTAACATATTCAGTACTTCTCTGAGTACTTTTGAATAATTGTAACCACCACTTACTTTCATCTGAGTGGCTGTGAAAAGCTACATCATCCCTCGGTTTAATTTCTTTCCCCAAGAAGAATTGCATTTGAAAAGCGCACTGAGCAAGTCTAAACCTGCTAATTACACTACAGTACCAGGACAGAGGGAAAAAAAAAATCATAGAAAGGTATTCGTGATGTTATATATCCTCATGTCAGTCAGGGCCTCCAAAGAGCCGGAAAAAATTGACTGCGACCTGTTCAAAGTAGACCTTACATAAACACAGCTGGTCTTTGACTAGTCAGAGGTATTTTGTGGTCATTTCATGACTACGATAGTGGTTAAAACCTGTCACAGTGGAGGTGCAAGAAGAGCTGGTTTGCTCTTCACAGGATTGGGCTTATCTTCAAAAAAGTGAGCGATGAGAAATGCATGAGGGAGGGATGGGTGTGAGAGCCAGGTACCTGAAGTGGCTTCTCAGGGATCACACCTCTGATGAGCGGTGATGGATCAAAGAAACGCATGTCCTGTGAAAGGCTACATGCAAAACAAGACAAAACACAATTTAAAAAATGAAAAAAAAAAAAGACCCATATCCATAATGCATTTTTATTTTGTAGAATCTTGATGGCAACAAACTCACTCAGAATTTGCCCTCTTCTCCCTGTCCCTGCTGGGAGCCTGCATGAAAACTGATTTTGTCAGCCAAAAATCAGGGCTGCGTTCAGCCTTCACCGGCCCGTATGTTCCAATGCTCAAAGATAACCCACGGTATTCATTAAATATCAGCAAAAAATTTATGGCAGGTATATGCGTAATTTAAATCATTTAATGCCATGCAATTCATGCCAAATAACAAAGAAAAATATTGTGTGATGCCAGTTCTGATTAATGTGATCACACTTTACATTTCTTTGGAGCTTCTCCTAATGAAGGGCAAGTAGAAATCTCCCCTTGCTAACAACTTTCCAGCTCCAGCTTTACTTTCTAGTGCTTTCCCTTGTAGCACACATCATTCATTTTGCTGAGCAACTACATTCACTTCTATTAGGCAGCTATTAATTACTGGGCCCTAATGGCAAGGTGACAGTGCATTGCATCCTCACACAGAAGTGCAGATCAGAAAGTTCACCAAGAACCGAGTTTTGCATGAAAATGAGGTTTTGTATCCTCATCTTCACCTCCTTGAGTGAATTGTGTATGGGATGAAGGACACCCATGCCCAAATAGCCAGAGCAGGGCTGAGAGGGAGGGCCAGTCCCTGGTCATTTGGGATGGCTGAAGGAATTGTTCTCTGTGGTGCCTGACCTGCACAGCTGGATGAGGATTGCTGTTGACAGGCGTCCCAGGGAGAAGGGGAATAAGAAACAAAGAGGGAGGGAAACCCTAAAGTCCTCGGGAAAGGAGAAAAGGAAGCGGACTATCCTCTCTCATGGCATTTGGAAACAGATGTTCTCAATATCCCCAGCTCCGAAGGGTAGGAAGTGGTGAGCACAACTTGAGGAGTGCGGGTACTCTTGGCAAACTGCATCAGTTTGGTTTTTTTAACTTTCTGGAGGACTGAAATGAATAGTGGTTTTAGTGGCATTTGAATCTGTCCATGGCATCTTCCTATCTGGTTTTGAGATCTGCTTCCTCCCAGTGCCCTGGAGGAAGAGCCCAGCCGAGGGAGCAGAGTGCTGGTTTCACAAGGCATGAAACTCAAGAAAACCCGCACCTCAAATTGAGCCTTTCCACATTTCCAGAGCAGATGTTACAGGGACCAATAGACTCGTGTGCCTCTATTCATCCCCTACAAACACTTTCCTCTTTAAAGGCATCTGGGGTCTGTTCTGCCACCGTCCTGCCGGGATTTATGTACGTCGCTCCCATTAGCGTTAATGGTAGTTAGACACGTACAGCCATTTCTCTCACACTTCAGGAGGAGAACGAAGCCTTATGGGTGAAAAGTTTGCTATTAGGGATTCTTAATACAATGGAAACATTCTGTCTCTTTTAATTGTAATTTACTTCTAAGTGTAACCGCTCTGGGTTGGGAAAACCAGGATTCAGTCCAATTCAATTATGCAATTCTTGCCACCTGGTAAGCCTTGTTATTTTATAAAGAGTACTGTAGTAGAACTGGCAGATTCATTCATGTTCAGAGTGTGAGCGCTGTACACTGTGTAATCACCGGCTCATAAAGTAGAGCGCCGCGCAAAAGTCAACCACTCAATTATAATGCAATCCTTAAAAAAGAATATGCAAAACCATAAGGCAAGATTCCTCTTTGGTTCAGCTGGTTTACAGTTACAAGTTCACCGAGATCTTTGTTTTGCAAAGCTTTCCAGTATGGGTTCAACCTCAAGTTAAACCTGAGCTCAATGCAGGATTCTGATACGGTTCAATCGATCAGTACCTACTGGCAGATGCCGGCGGATAATCTCCATCCAGAGGGCATTGATGGGAGGGCATGCTAAACCACAGGCCTGCAGGAAGGGTTTTATTGGGCTAATGTACATTTACTCTGACTTAGGTAATGAAGCTGCAAAGACATAATACAAGAAAGGAAACTCTGGCCCTGGTGACTGCGAACACTTCCATTAGCACCAGCACATGTGCACCAGACAGCCAGTCAGAACCCTGTGCCACCCTCTGTCCCCACAGGATAATGACCTTCCCCAAATCCCATCCTGCTCAAACCCCTGAGCATCCCAGCAGTGACCACCTGTATCAATACTGGACGCACATAAAATGTACTTCAGTAGCAACTGTCCAAGGGATAAACTCCCCTTGCCTTCATCAGCTTTGGCCAAGCCCTGTCCATCCTCTCTGTCCACAGCAGGCACTGACCAGGAGTCAGATTGTCAGAGGAGATGGATAAGAGGACAATATTCAGACTCATCCACAAGAGCTGGAAGCTCCTCTAAGCCAATGCCCTAAAACCATAACTGGAAGATTAGTAGTGCTCTTACTAAATCCATAGTATTGAAACTGTATTTTGCCATTCTCCATTTCTGTATTTTGAGCTAAGGGTCAAAGTTTGCAGTGGCCTTGGAAAGCTTGGAAACACCTGGAGAACCCAGGTGGACTGGCCAGCTCTGCCAGGGGAGGGACAAAGAGTCTCTCGGCCCATCATCACTACTGTCACCACTGTCATTTGGCCTCTTCACAACATTCCACAAGCCCTCCTTCCCAGGCTGAGAGCTTTCAGCACATACTGGATGTGTTCTTCTCCCCAATCCCCATCCCAGACAGACTTAGCCAAGGTTTGCTTATGTGTCCAAAAGAGGGATGAGGAGGACAGAGCTGGGGTTTACTAATTTCAGAAATACTCCAGCGACTTCCCACCTGACAGTTCTGCACCTCTGACAGCAACAGTAGCATGTTTTGAAAACTCACACCTTGGAAACAGGAGAAGCACAGCCCGATCATAAAAATGTAAAGTATTAATTAATAGTATAACTTCAGTTTGTATTCCAGCTCCGACATAATGAACCTGCCAATTTTGATTGCGAAGTGAAAACTCATCTCTTTATTTTGGACAAATAGGGTTAAGCTTCTTAAGCAATTCTTTGTTGTTTTGACTTCAACAATTTATGCAAATGAGATGTTAATTAGGGTAATTGTAACTTAAATTATGCTTGTGTAAACCTCTCCATTGGTAGGAAAGTGTGGGAATCCAGACAACTGGTATTTAAAGCAGCTGTACTAACTCACTTCTGAAAGCAAAGCATACCAAGATCACTTTCATGTCTTTACAATTTGTTTTTATGAGGTGATAACATTTTTACAAATACCATCATTTTTGCTTTTTTATATTGTAAGTGACAGTCTGACATTTTACAACTGGCTTATTGAAAACAAGAATTGAGCACTCTCGCTGTAACGGACATTAACTGCTCAATAGAGATTCACATGCTAATGAGGTGAGAGGGGCTCCAGAAAGTTTTGATAAATGCGACACACACTCTAACTAGCAGTGAATGTGAGTTGACAAAGAACATCTACACCAGGGTTCAATAAAATGTAACCCTTTAAATTAATCATACTGGCAGTATTTAATAGAATGCACAACAATCTCTTTTCTGATGGCTATAAAGCAGAAGAAATGCAAAGTCTCGACAAATGAAAGTTCCCACATTTCCCTCTTCACACTGCTACTTCCATTCGAACGCCGACAATTGGTAAAAAAAGGTAGTTACTGTAAATAACAAAGTAGGAGGTTTAATTGTTTCCTTCTTTTAAAGCAGGATGCTTTTCTTCGCATTTATTTGTCTGGATTCTATTGAGCAAATACCCGGACCCGAAAGATTGATCATAAAAAGCATCACCGGTTGCACTTGGAAGGAAGTTTAAGGATACCATCGGAAGGAAGTTCAAGGATCCCGTACAGCAAAGAGAGGCTTAAATGACCCGTTTTCTGCTGGGCCTTTTTTTCAACCCAACTTAGTGGTTTTTTTTTTTTCCTTTCACTAAATATAGCTCGAAGGAAAATGCGCCACAGCAGCTAATCAGAAGCAGAAAGCAAAGTTCAGAGGCTTCGTTCACACTGAACTCCCCAGACTTTGCTGAGATTTGCTCCACTAAGAGGCAAAGCTGGAACTTGAGTGCCAGCATCAAAGCAGAGGAGGTGGAAAATTTTTCATCTCAACTGTCTTATAAGTGTATTTTTTACTTTTCTGTCTGCCACTCCCAACCCAATGACACTAACCATTACATGTGAGCTTGCGAGATCCCAGGAAATAAAATTATTGGAAGGCCGATCACCTCCACACATTACACTAAGGCGTTATTTCTTCCTATAGTGACAATCCTTAATACCCTTTTTGGGTTTAGCTTGCTTTAATCTTGGCAGGAAGTGTAAATCTGTGCGCTCAGCAGCATCTCAGCCTTGCTGGCTGTCAAAATTTTGCCTCCGCCAATGCTTGAGAGGTATTCTTGTCATTTCACTGGGGTAGGAGACTTCTCCGTCTGACATACAAGATCTCCCCAAGTAGCACAATATGCCAAAACGCCGGCAACATGTGCCCTGCTCACTGCCTTTCATTTTGGTAACTCAGTCTTGCTCTCTCAGCAGCTGCTGGAGGTCTGGATGTAACGCAAGAAGCCTGTCACAGGCAGAGAAAAGGAAAATATCCACAAATGAACCCAGGAAAAAAACGCGCCACCCATCTCCCCCCGTCGCCTTCAGACTTTATGGGTTCTCTCCAAGACATGTTCGAGTGCTCGGCCCATGATCCTGCCTACCCAAACACGTGGCTGTGCTCCCCGAGAGGTGTCGAGAGGCGTTGGGGGCTGCTCAACTCTCCACACAGAAATAGTGAGGCTGGAAAAACGAGTCAGCAGAGGAAGCCGTGCTGCAGCTCCGGAATGGCCATTTAGCCAAATTGCATACCTGTGCTGTGTCAGCTATATGGTAGATTCATCTCATTCCATTGGTCTAATGGATAGCAATTGAATTTAATTAGCAAAACTACTTTGACTTAGTCTCATACTGTGCTGAATGTAATGAAATCTTTCTCCTCTCTCTCTCCTCCTTTTTTTTTCCCCCTCAAATAAAGAATGTCCTTAACTGCATTCCACCGTTAGAATATTAAAAGCCATATATGTTACTTCTAAGGACAGAGTACAGCCATCCCCTTTCACAGGCTTTAGATTTAGTTATTGTATTACATAACATAAAATAATTAAAAAGATACTTTGATAGTTACACACAGTATAAATTCAATTACTGCGATGTCTCCATTAAAAGCACTTTTATAGTATGAATAAAATGCAAATCCTCTTTAGAGATCGATACCAGAAACATAATTCTATGCTTCATCCTGAGAAGGAAGTTAGCCTTAATAAATCATCCTCTTAGATTAAAAACAGAAAAAAAGTTTCAGAGTTATGCATTTGCCGGCAATTTTCTACGGCAGGCATGATGGTCCTCTTTCTCCTGGGCTCATTTTTCAAGCAGTGAGGTTCACAGGCTGCACCTCCTGCCTTCACAGAGTCCCTGCCAAGGAGAACGATGCCGAGGAGAAGAAAAGCCTCAGCCACGCGCGCCGGTGCCGCAGCTCTGTCGGGACTTATTGAAACGCCCCAGATCAGGCCAGAAGAACTTTGTAGCAACTTGTCCCGCCCGAAATAAAGTATAAAGAAATTCCTCCGGATGGGATTGAAGGGAAGCCTAACTTTTGCCTGGCTGGGCACAGCAAGACAAGTTCCTATGATTGATTATCGTGGTATCTCTGGATCTCTGACTTTGAACCATAACCTTTTTTGCACACAATGACAGTTGGGACCTACCATTTGCCATCTGTAGAGATGGTGGGGGAGAAAAGGACTTTGCTTACATTAATCAACCAATTAAGAACAGACTTAAACAAAACACTAAAGCATAATAAAAACCGGACTGTTTAATAGCTTTCTACTCTTAATAATTGCCTTCCTATAGTCTGCTGATGGGAGTAGCATCGCTCTGCCCAGTCCCTGTCAGGAACAGGGCTCTGGCTCTGGGACTGGGCACTACCCAATCTTAACTGGAGCCGAGGGTCTTTGCTTCTGAGCAAGACCAAGACGCAAAAATCTAGGGCGGCAAAAAGAAAGAAAAGGTTTGGAAACACAAGTTCTAAATCACAGTCATACAATGTGGCCAAGCTCTCCCGTCAACTGCAATCATTAGAGAATTATTTTTCTGAGTGCAACATTAGTAACTAATCAAAGACACAAATCACTGGTTCAGGAAGAATTAACCTTTTCTTTCAAAGCTCAAGGCAGTATCCAGGGAGCCCAGATATTTTGTTGCTGCCCCCTCCCCACGTGGTTGGCATCACAACCCAAAGGAGACTGAAATAGCAGCTGAATAACGGGGGGTGGACTCTGCACCCAGCTGCTCAAATGAGGCTCTGGAGGGAGAAGATCCATGAACCCAGTCCCAGCAGCTCCTAATTCTGCTCTCACGGATGGCGAGTTAAACCTCTTTTGTGCAAGAGGGCAGAGAAATCTGGGTTTCCCTTGGTGAGTTAAACAGACATCTTGTGCAACACACGTTTCTGCACTGTGGAATAAGAAGAGAGGGACCTTCACAGTCCGAAAACACCTCCTCATTTGCATCTCCAGCTGACAAGGTTGCAAGGCCAGGACCGAAGCTGGACCAGTAACACCAAGAGGCACCACAGCAGCATCTCAAAGAGCTGCTTGTTTCTGCTGCCTCTGGGTACCCACCAGTGCAGCTTAGGAGACCTCTTGGAATGTCTGCTTAGTGGAGCTACAGGAGAGCACACACACACATTGATAAAAAATAACACAAGGCATTATCTTTAAACCCAGGCATTTCATACATGCACAGATATTTCTAAATCAGCCGTCCACCATGAACTGCAAATGCAAAGGACTGTTTTCTTGGTAAGAGGTAAAGTCTGTTTACGACAAGGTGTACAAAAACCCTTGAATGACTCAAGATCCAGATCAGCCAAGAAAATGTGCAGTGTTACTACAATAAACATGTTTTTGTGATATTTAATAATTGAAATTTGGAGCAAATTTGTAGAGGTTGGCCAAGATGGTCTCTCCATCCTCGTGCTTTACGTCTCTTTGTCTATTGTTCTTTTTAATACATTGCATCTGTAAAAAAAATTGCAACCTACTTTATACAATTACTGCACTGAAGTCCCAAGCAATCTATCAAGTTGTCATACATTTTCTTCACACTAAACCTTTTTAAGATCTTCCTTTTTTTCCAACATTTCAAGAAAACGCAGAAGAAAATTTACTTGGCCCAAAACAAGGCATCGTGAAACAAGCCGTTCATCAAACCTGGTAACAAGAGGAGCTTGTGATACTGTGTCAGGAAAAGAAATAATCCCCGAAGTGGCATGTAAAAGTTTTGGAAGGTTTGTAAATCAACCGAATTCAGAGCACTTGTAAACCTGCACCAACGGGGCTTTGGAAAAATTACCTCCAGGCAGGTTCTTCTTATGGAGGTTTGGTGAACTCCCTTTTTGCAGCACTTGAAGCCACCCCTGAGGCACCGATCTGAAGTTGCCAGTGGCCTGTGACCCCTGAGGGAGGGACAATGACATGGCCGGGGCTCATGGGGTGGCCAGACACGGAGCTGGGTCATGGAGAAGCGCAGCATTACCAAAGAATATTTATTATTAAGGAAAACTCTTTCATCTGTTGATGGCACCCAGAAACAATGAGCAGGAACACGAAGCAACGGGTGGGTGAGAGGGAAGGCAAAGGGAAACCGGGAATTATTTCAGCTGGAAACTGGATGAAATACCGGGAGGAAGGGAATTATTTTGCCTGTTAGTTTAGAAACTCTCCATGCTGACGCTTGCAGCACTTGAGTGACCACCTCTAGAGCAATTTGCAGAAATACACAGATTCTACCTTAATTTCCATCAGCATGCAATAAATGAGATCCCTGATAATGGATATGATAAAGTTCTGCTAAGAACTATCTCCAAGTTATCTCAAACTCTTCCTCCATCCCTCTTCCCTTCATTGTCTTCTCCAAAAGAGGAGTCCTTGCATCCCCTCGGAGCCCCAGCAACTCTCAGATACCACAGCTGAGCACCCATCCCTGGGTGCCACCACCTTTGGAACTTTAAGATACTATAAAATAAAGACAAAATGTCAAGTGCTTTGCCTTCCATAGTTATGAAATGCTGCAACCTCGGTCCCCAAACCCTGCTCATGCCGCCAGTCCCACATCTTGCAAAACAAAGAAATTGGTTCAGGCTCCAGGAAATCCCACGTGTTACCGTAACTAATTCTAGCCCAACTGCATTTGTGGTATTGTCAGGTCTTTAGGACGACCCCGTGCTCATTCCCAGTGTAGGAAAAACCCTTAATTATCTTCTTTAATAATTCCATGGTATGTGACTTATTAAACAGGCTCCTTATTTGTAAACAAAATCAGAGGCACAAATGTGCGGCGATAGTTGCACTTCCTGGCGAAATAAGAGGCAGACAAAGAGCCCTAATGATGCACCAAAAATGCTCACCAAAAGTGTACTCTTTAAAAAGATCACCAATTTAATGCTTTTTGTATTTCATTTATCAGCCATGTAGTCATCATTCCCCTCCCTACCACCATCTGTACACACTTTCCCAATAGACCATCACAGCTGTCCCGTTTCTCACACAAACAGTACCTTTTATATGCTTCCCAACTGTTTTTAATAACTGTTCTGTGCACAGCACTGTACTTCCTTTGTTTTCTTTTTTTTCCCTCTTCTTTTTTTAAAATATGAAAAAAGAGATATAAGCCAAACAAACAGGTCATCGCTGCAATCAGTGTAGGAAGGCAATTAAAATGTTAAAAGCCTCCATGGCCACTGACCCGTCCTCGAGCCGCGCCAGAGGCCCCAGCGCAGAGCTGGAAAGTTCCCCGGAGAAGTTGCTAAGGCAGATGAAGCTTGTTTCAAAAAATGATGTGCACAAGAAAGACTATCTGAGAAATGCTTCATCTTTTTTAAGGAGGAAATTTTATTAACATTAAATACTGCTTCTGTAATCATAAGTTTTCTGAGGCTTTCGAAGTCTGTTTATCAGCTCCAAGGTATCACTACCCCGCATTTTGGAACCGTGCGGACGGAAACATCCCGTTTTCTTTTTCAAACACCGAGGTTTCACTCTTTCCCACTGCCCTGTGTGTCCTGACTTTGCATAGTGGGCACTCATGCCTGCCCTTTGCCTATCCCTGCTGCCAACAGCAGCACTGTTGGAATCCTGAGCCGGGACAGACCGGCACAAATTCATGAAGGCGCCACGCAGCCAAGGGTAACTGAGCCACCAGCCCTGGGCAAACAAAGTCGCTTGCAAAGGGCAAAAGCAGGGAGAGATCCAGCCAGGAACGGCGATAAAAGTGACAATTCCTTAGCGATGGAACCTGCCATGGGCTCAGACAGACCCAATGCACCATCTCATGGAAACCTACCCTACTAACAGGACACTCAGGAATAAAAAAATCTCTGTGTGTTTGGTTTTTTTCCAGGGCATGCCCACAGCATCCTTCACTCTGCACCACACAGGACCAAGCAGGTAACCAAGCTCGGGGACAGGATGGAGACCCTGCTTGTACCATCCTCATCCCATGGCCAGACAGCTTCACACCCTGGGGCTGCTCTCTGTGAGAAACACCTCACTCTTTTTGGAAAGAGTCTACTAGTAAGACCATACATGTGAAAAACAACTGGTCCACTTTCAGCTCCCATTATGATTTTGACCTCTTACTTTGGACCAAAAAATAAACAATACCTGTGTTTAAAGTGGGCAGCAAGCACATTATTTTGCCTATAAATCATGCTCACATATCCATTTTAGAGGGAACAGACACCCTGGAGATACACTTCCCCAAACAGCACTGAGCTCTGTGGCTGGGTGTTGGTAACTCAATCTGCCTGGGAAGAACCTAAACCAGAGCTGTTGAAGCTGGTGTCCTTTTCTAAAGAAAAAAAAATGTCTTGATCACAAAAATCCTGCTCTGAACTGGCTGCCCAGTGTTTTTCCCAACTTTCCCAGCAATATCCAACCTCTGCTAGCAAGGGTTCAGCTGCTGCCGAGGTGGTGCTTCCCCAGCCAGACAAGCTTTCAAATAAAATAATGTGGGATTTATTCTCCAGCTAAGCGACAACTACTTTTTACTTTTTAACACAAATGCAAATAGATTTGTTGGCTATTTTTAATGAAGTCCTTGTGGCATCAGGAAAAGTCCTCGTCATCACACAATAAAAGCATTGCAGTGGCTATCCTGCCTAAAAGCATCCCAACAATAGCTGGGCTTTAGAAAAGCGTCCTGATACAAAGAATTCATTCTTCTGATTTACTTGAAAGTACTCTGCCTTGCAAGAAAAAAAATGAACGAACCCTGAATTAAATTTATATTTTACCCAAGGTCCAGCATCACCTACGGATTTGGCCATTTTCTTCCACATCAAATTAAAACTTTATTAAGTAAAAAGATCAAACAAATTTCAAGCAAATAACCTTAGGATGAAATCTGATTGACAACATATTTCTGCTTTAAATTCTCCAGTAACTGTTCATCTTCAAAACTCTTACAGGGGCTCGTCCCTACTCTTTCAGTGCATTACAAGGTATTTTAAACACCAAAACGGTAATTTAACCATACACAACGTTTATTACAAAGCTCAAGCAGCTCATTATATGTCCCTCACACACAAGACTAAATCGGTAGATGCAAAAAACCACAATATGAATGAGGCTGCCCCAGCACTTTGCATTTAGTTCTTCACCCCGGGTTTCTCCTGAAGCCTTTGCCAGACTGTGCAGAGAGCCTGCACTCGCCAAAAAAACTTTCCCTTTGCCAGGGGCTTCGGTTTAGGACTAGTTTGTGAATGCATTTTGCACCTAGCAATGATCCCACATGGCGGGTTTCCTGGCCTGTGGAGCACTGCTGCTCTCCCATCGTGGGCTACTTCAAATCAGGGAATTATTTAGGTTGGAAAAGATGTTTAAGATCACTGAATCCAATCGTACTGGAAGTGGAACAACAGCGGCTGGGATAAGAAGAGAGACGTGCAGCAGAGAGGACAGTGGAGAGCAGGTTTAGACTTTGTTTAGATACTGATGTTATAGGCATGTTATGGATACGACGAATGCATGAAACCAAGAAATAGGAACATCACCTCTGTGCCCAGGGCTCAGTGCCATGGGGGCAGGATGTGCTGTCACCTGCAGCTCTCACAGGCGATGTCACACTGGTTTTATGCCCGTGGAAGGAGTGCTCCATCCCCATAGGCACCTCTGTACCACCAGGGTTCCGGCTGCACAAACTCACTGGTGCCAATTCCCAGCTCCTCACAGTGTCAGCAAGAGCTGGGGATGGACACAACCTTCCTGTGTATGGGGTGAGCGAGATGGGCAGGAGAAACCCTCCAACTGCTCCCCCCAGGTAACACCAGGGTCTTCCCACTGCACCCCAAGGGTGTCCTGCTGGAAGAGACCTCAGTGATACAGCCTCCCGTGAGCTTTTAAACCACGTTTTTACATCATCTGGACACCAGTGGGTTTTCTCTCATCCACCAAACAACCACCAGGTACCACATTCACACGGCCCACTCCAGCACAGCCAGCTCACCTGGGCAAATAACCCCACTCTGGACACACACCAATCCCGTGACACTTTTGTGCTTTACTACTGATATATCTCACCCCAAAACATGAACATGCTGAAACATCCAATCATGTTCTGGCACGCATGCCAAAAAAGAAAAGCCCATGGCAACAAAGACGACAGCTTGCCAATGGCAGCTGCTGCACACACACACAAAATTAAACTATATTCTTCTGAAAGGGGATATTATTATGGCATTTGTTTCCCCTCACCCTCACCCATTCCCTCCCAAAATAAGGGGGGGAAATAACAACACATCTCAAACATTAGGAGCGAGGTATTAAAAAAAGAAGAGAGAAGGATGGGATGAAGAACGCAGGGTTTAACAGGGGATGCAACTGGGATCGGGGCTAGATGCATGGGGCCGCTCTGAAATATTGGCTCACCTATGGGAGCTGTATGGCATGTGCAAGTAAAATGTATTTTGGGAGGCCAGAGGATGCTGAACTGCATTAAGTTTGCTCAAGCCATCCCTCGGTTACAATACAAATCTGCAAACACACTTCTGTGTGTTAAAGAGCATCTGATGACACCCATCCCCGCTTCCTTCCTCTGGTGTGGACTTGCCAGATGCCTCCCGTGCTGCAATGCAATGCACGAGAGAGCCTTCTCCTCACTTGTGAAGATAAATGTCATATCAGACCTCTGACATCATGTATTCTCCAAGTAATTATTTTTGATATCATAAGAGTTGTACAGGGTGCACAATAAAATTAAAAAGTAGAAAGCAAGGTTAATAAGATTATCATGTTGGTATAATAGGTAATGCATTTTGCAGTATATCCTTAAATCTGCCCTCTCCAAGCATAATTAAATAACTGTGATTTATATTTTAAAGGAACGCAGACATGCCGTGTATCCTCCTACCCACATATGCTAATTGCTTTCAGCCCCTAAAAATCACACAGTTGTTTGCAGCTTTTTAATCCTCATGTGTAAATAACCCGACTCAGGTCCAAGTTATGAACAATGAAGTCCAGGAAACTTTCAGAGGAGCATGTCATTAAACCGGTCTCGATTTTATCTCACTGATCTAATGGCACTGATGTGTACCAAAGCCCACGGGAAGGAGAAACAGCTCCCCGGGGCCCTTCACTCCAGCCCCAGAGCCAACGTGCAAACCAGGAGAGCATTCACACCGGGAGGGTGGATATTAAGGACCTGGAGAAGAGACAGAGACCCCCTCAGGAGGAGCTGATGGATATATGAACTCAGGACACCCCTCCTGGGCCTCGCTGTGGGTCTGGGTGCACGGCGGTGGCACAGGGACCGCGGGTAACGCAAGGCTACACGCGTCACTCTAGGCCAAACTCAACCGCGCTGCTCTCCATTTTGACTCGCACGAGAGCCTGGCACACAAAATGGAGGCCCTCCTGTATTTTACAGGCAGCGGCTTGAATCCAGCCCAAATCTACCCGGTCTGAGGGGCCACAGCCTCTTTCTACCTGTCGAGCCGTGATGGTACCCCACACAGGGCTGAGCTCAAGCACCCATATCCACCCCTGAGGTGGGGACATGGGGCTACGCTAGCTAGAAACACAGAAGATATATAAATATATTGTTTTCACTTAAAAATTAATTGCACTGCAAGGAGGGGCTCAGCCAAGTACTGCCCTTGCAAGCGGGAATAAAGCGCTGCAACCCCTAAAAGAGCTTCCTGGCATAAAACTGCCCCACACATCCAAGGCACCATGACCCATATACTGATATCAACCAGGGGTTTTGGTGGGACCCATAATATCGGCAATAACTAACAACAATCAGAGACGTGGTCGCATGAGATGAATGGGAAAACCAAAGTGATTAAAATGAATTTTAGTCCACCGACAACCTTTTTCTACCAAAAGCCCTCACTGGCATAAGGAAATCTCCGGGTCGGCTGCTGTTAGGAGGCTAAAATAATTTCCCCTGAATTTACAGCCTGTAATTTAATCATCAGCTCCAGCCCTTGTCTGTGCGGAAGGGAGCAGGGACAGAGGCAGACCTACGGCTCCCAGTGAGGATGCCACAAAGCCGTCCTCTGGGAACAGTCCCGAAGGCCCAGAGGGTTCCACTTCGGGGCATGTGTAGCAAAGCACAGGCTTTTGGGGAGGAGTTGAGGGTTTTTGGAGCAGCAGGATAGGATTTGTTTGCTGGTTGTAAAAACCTCACCAGTGTCTGAGCCAGAAGCTTCAGGGGGAGGAGGAGGAGGAGCTGTGAAGAAACTCAAGGCATGGAAAGCGAGGGATGCCCTTTCCTTTACATCCGAATGGGAAGAAAATACATAATTGTAATAATAAATAGCGGGTTTTATGAACAATTAGGATTCCACTGTCTCTTTGAAGGGTTTGAAAAGCTGACACGATGTTTTGGGTTCTCCAGATTCAGCTTTGAGGCCTCAACCAAGAGAAACATTCAGCCCCGCTGTGTACAGCAGTGACCACAACAAAGATTGTGGTTTCTCCCACACTCGCCTTAAATAGATCTAAATTAATGCTATTCATCATTGGGTGGAAAAGAAGGGAAATATAAAAGTGCAGTTGCTTGTAGAAAAGCCAGCAGCGTTGGGCAACTTTCTTACCACTCACAGGCTTCTCCCGCTTCTGCACCTCGAAGCGGGGAGGTATGGAAAAAACACACCCTTATACCGGCCAAACCCATCACCTGGAAAACATCCTGGGCATATGAAATACGCCTTCATCCCGTGTTTATTTGTTGTTGCTGCTGTTGTTGTTGTTGGAGAAAGGGAAAAGCTAAACCACATGACTGAACTCCTGCCAGGGGTTCGTGATAGAGCAGACAGTCCCAAGTGCCGCACCAGTTAGTATCTGAATTATCACGGATACTCACCAGCTCAGTTACAACTGCACAGGGAGAGCAGTTGTCCCACCTAAATCCTGCTTCTGTCAGCTACCACCCTGCTCATGGCTGCAGCAAGCAGCCGCTCCCGCTCCCCAAAGAGGAGAGCATCCAAAGATGGAGAGATCTCTCCGTGCCACGCGGGGTGTGTAGGTCGCCTCATCTTGTGCCCAACTGTTTTAGATGGGTGCATGAAATTTGGGGCATTGAGGAGGTGTAGCTGTCCTCCCCTCACCTCTCCCGACTGAGATACAGACACAGGCTCCCACTGCTGACTTTTTACGGGTACTTTTTATAAGGCTAAAGCAATACAAAATCTGCCTTCTCCTGTTATTCCTTAAGGGCAGAAATACTGCGAGATATCTTAGTTTCACTTTTTTTCTTTCAAACTACAGATGTCGCACTGTGGCAAAAAATAATGGGGTAGAAAAACAACCCTATGAGTCCCCAAACATTAAAATCTCAGCTGAACATTGATCTGCTCAGGTTGCCCTGGGCATGCTCAGGGAGCCCTGTGCAGGGAACACATGTCAGATACCAAAAGACCAATCAGTCAGCTTTGCAGTAGGTCAAGAGTAAATGTAATTTGTCTATAGAACAGAACTTTGGATATACACTGGAATGGACATGAGCTGGAAGTAGGTTTTCCAAAGCATCATTGGTGGAGGGAATGTCACGGATGCTTTAAAAGTCTTCAGATACACACAAAAATGACATATACATTATGTATTACCCTCACAGAACAAACACCATTTGAAATGTGCCCCTTTTTAACTGCCATTATGAGCTGTCTAAAGAGCATTTTGGTTGAAACTTGGGAGGAAAGGAGAAGGGGAAAAAAAAAAGCCCACTGATCTTACACCTGCTCTTTAGCAGTGGGAAGTAGGTTCTCAATCTGTTAACATGACCATCTGGCCAATCTGCATATCACGGCTATCTGGATTACCCGTACGATGGAATGACAATAACGTAGCCTAAACAAAAGTAAAACGCATCAAAAACTAACAGTAGCGCAAGCCCTTTTGATTTTAAATTACATAATAAATGTGGTATCAGAGCAAAGCGAAAAAGTCAGCTAAATAATTAAAAGTGAGCCTTCGCTACAGCATAATTAAGCAAACAATATGGTGTGCGTTTCTGTATGAGCCAGCAATAGTTTCCACCACGGAACACTCCACTTTTGCAGAGCAGCGACCGGGAGTTCAAGGCGCAGCGACAGCTCTTTCGGTGACGTACGGTATTGTCAGGACACCTCTGCCATCCCTGCGACACGCCGGGCCGGCTGCGGCTATTAACAGGATTAATGCAGCAACAATCAATACCAATTGTGCTAAAAGATTACAGCACAAAGCCTTTGGTACCTTTTGGACCCCCCAGTACCTCTACGGGTATGTGGGTTTATCCGCAGGCACTTCCTGCATTAACCCATCTTTGGGTTGTTCCCATTGATGTCTCTTTGCGGTGGTCCAGGAGGAAATATTTTAAATCTGCTGATGGGAACGTAAAATGGGTCTGCTTAAAGTTCAAGGTCATGTGCTTTATACCACTGCCCAATAATTAGCCACAGAATGTATTTAGAGGTTAAGTAAATTTTCAGTTGCTGAAATAAGGCTGAGTTCTTGCATCTTCGCTGGTTTCTAGTCTAAACATGAACACAAAAATGAGCTCACGTAAATAAAGCCCTATCCCCCAGATTTCTCTGAAATTTGGGATTTTTAACCGTCCTTCTGAAAGATTAAAAGATTTTCTCTGCCACAAATACCTCACAAGCTTAATTCTCGCCTGAAGCGCGTAACGATGGCCAGCCAAAAAAACAGACCAGGCATTGCAGCATCGCCTCCTGGCCCGCCATCCAGCTTTGGCCATTGTAGAAGTCTCTAAAAAACTGTGACCTCTCACAAAATTTAACTACTTCTATTGCGAATCTATTCTCCAGTCTGATCACATTAGCAGAAGGAACTCCAAAGCAGTAAAAAACTCCAGAAAGTTCTCGGTTGAGTGCCTACTAATGAACAAAGGTTAACTTTATCTAAAAGGTCAAATGCCTGGTGGCTAAGGTTGTGACCTTAACAACTTAAATTGTGACCTTGCCACGTGCCTAGTATATTGTAGATTCTGATACAGATCATCTGGTAAAGGACCGGTCATAAATTAGCTTTACTGTTCGACTCCCACAAAGAAAACGGTTTGCCACAATGGTTTCCAACTTGTCATTTGATACAAGTGCAGAATAAGTGAAAACTAAAAAGCAAACCCAAGTTCAGGGTATGAAAATGCCGCCTGCTTTTAGTTAAGCAGATTAGAAACTGCAATCTGAGAGCAATACTCTAGATTTCAGTACATTTTTTGGTCAACCTCTAATTCACAAAACACTGATCTTCCTTTCCTTTTTTTTTTTTTTTAAATTTCTTTTTTTTTTCCTTTTAACGAAAATGACATGTAGTTTGCCTATTTGCATATTTTTGTTTTCTCTTTCTAGCCAGTTCTTAAAGAGAATAATTGATTTCAGTAGCTTTGTAAGAAGCACTATTTAAATCTGTGCACATGTGTTCCCTTACAGATGATAGTGCCTACTGAAGAAAAAGCATGGATTCAAAGCAATAATTATCCTACATGTTTAGAAGGAAAGGGACATCTTGCTGCTGAAGTCATCTCGAATAAGGGCATCTTGGAAAAGAATACTCCCCCCTGAAAAAAGAAGACGAAAAGTGGGGGGGGGAAAAAACCCACAAGAAAAAGAGAAGCGAGCACTATGGGTGAAAAGGTCACAATGGTTTTGGCACGTATCTTCAAGCACGTTTCGGAGTCTGTGCCTCCTGCCAATACTGGCAACTTCTCAAAACTTTTAAGGAGGTAAAAACATTGTTTAGTGTTTACAAATCTTCTGTACTACAGCAGATGCTTGTCAAATCCGCTATATATAAGTTGACCAGCCTACCTAATATTTGCACCGGCGACTTCGTCCTTATAAATGCGTGGTCCATACATTTGGGGAGCGAGGTCTGATGGAGTTGCAGACAAAGGACCCTTAATATTTTTTTTCTTTTGTAATTTTCCTGTTGCGCACCCGGCACAAGCTGCCATTACTGCGGGTCTGCGGGAACCAATGGCTGTCAACTTGGCCAATGTTCAGGTGTAACAAAGACTGCTGGGATACATCGGAGGGGGGGAAAAAACGGGAAAAAATGAGGGGAAAAAAAGAAGTAGCCTATACGCAAGGCTTTCGGTGCGCCTCGGTGAAGCGATGTGGATGGTGACCATTCTGTGCTACCACCCAAAAATCATTTTGTCCCTCTCCCCGTTGAGGTTTAGCAGGAAGACGCCAGCACATGCTACTGCATTAAGAGCACAATGCGATGCGTGCAGTCAGCAAACAACGGCCGAAAATACGGAACGAAGCGGCGCGCTCCGCACGAGCGCGCTCCTGCTCACACAAACCCGCAAATCTAACCCCAAAAAACCAACGCGAAGCCTCGCGCTGAGTTTCTGTGGCAAATGTAGTCCAAAGGACAATTGGAGTGACTGCTGCTTGTTGATGATGACGGCAGAAATAAATAAGGATTCGCTATCAAGGTTTCTGTTTACCACCGGCATGCTGATAAGATGGGATATCACCAGTCACAATATTCAACTTTTATAACGTCTATTGCCTGACCGTTATAACAGGGAGAGAATCCTTTCAAGCTCCCCGAAGTACCTCCACCCCTGAGTTTAGTTGTTTTCTCCCCATCCTACATTTTTGTGACCCGACAGGGAGGCCAAGCCATGACTGTTGGTTTCTACGAACAACTCGTGCGCTCCATGGAGGGCTGCTTGGGAAACGCAATAATGGACCTTTATTTAGCAGCTCCATGCTATATACAAATCTAAATAATAAAAACCTGTGTCATAGAGAGTAAATAGCAGTTTCAGCTGTGGATATCAAAGCAATTTAAATGCATCCCCCTGCTTCAACACGAAGAGGAGGAAACTGAGGTAGACAAAAGGGATGAGAGCCGATGGTCTCATTGAGGTCTGTGATGGAATGGGAAGTGACCTGAAATGCCCCAGTCCCAATCTCCCTTCAGTTAGCCATTAATCCATAATCCTTCCTTCACTGTGGCCATAATAAATCACAGAGTAAATAAATAATTTTCCCCAATATTTGCCTACTTCCTCTTAGCCATAAACGTGCAATATAATTTACCACCTCGCACCGAAGTGCAAAGTAAATGTCGCAGCTTATCTGTAGGAAATGCCATAAGGATACTCGAAAATTATTTCCGAACAGGGATCATATCTGTAAAATCCCAGTGGCGACACTGCCTATCACAACAGCCATGGCAGAGACTCAGCACACAAAAACTTTGGGGGAGCCAAAACTTTCTGCAAGACCCTCCAAAAGAAGTTGGCATGGGAAATGCAGGATCCTAGGGCTGTAATTCATTCAGTTTTCTTACGGATAAATACAGAAGTGGTTTCTACTACTATGACTCCTCTCCCTCCTGCTCATCTTTTTTTCAGCCCCTCAATTCACAAGTCAGGATGTGCAGGAGGACCAAAGTATCCCATACGTGAAACCTGGGGCCTTGCACTTCACTCACACACACACACACACATATTTCTGCGCTATAATCACTCTGGAGAACTACAATAGCATATTATTTTATCCAGTCAACACACTAGACATCCTCTGAGTGCACCGAGTTATGCCGCAGGCAGAGTGTATTTTGTGTTGGAGTCAGGGATCCCAAGATTTCCATCACACAAAAAATCATCTCAGCCCCCCAATAAGTGCAATATTATCAAATCGGGATTTTTTTTTTCAAGACCTGCTTAGCTTTGGGGTGTATAAACTGTGATATTTTGGGGCCGGGGGGAGTGGGTAAATGTCTCCTTTTCCCCCTAGGATTATCCAGAGATTTGTTTCCTGCCCGCTCAGACCTGATGACTAGGTTTGTTATCAAGGGACTGTCTTCTCCTTTGCCTCCAAGTCCAATCCTGCAGGATCCCTGTGGGTTGAGGATCTCCTGACCCACAGGCCTCACGCATCTCTAGGCCTCTTGGATTACTTTATGCGTAACATATACAAACTTTATTTAAAAAAAAATAAAAATTATACTCTAGCTGCTTTCCCTCAAAATCAGGATAAAGGAATCTGTGTCCTCCTATGAGCCCTTCTAGGACAACATTTATGATAACACCTGTGAAGGATGCCCGAAACGCTGTTAACCGCAGGAAAACAAGAGCCACTTTTATGTGGCTGCACCTTAAAAACCCATGGGAAAAAAAAAATAATTTTGGCACCCTCCTCACCGCCCCGGGAGAGCGATAACCGGCATCCCCCACTCCCTCCCCGGCTCATGCAGCGCCGCCAGGGCACGGAACCCGGCACAGAGATAACCGAAAAGTTGGAGAAGGTGGTATAGAAAGGCACTTACCTGCTGCGTGCACAAAGTATGCCAAATATAAATCGAGTTCCTTAACAGAAACTCCTATATGGTGGGGCTGTACGCACAGCCCGGGGTTAGAGCACTGTGGGGACTTTACAAGGCGCTCGCCATCAGTACTTTCGAGCGGAATACCTTTAAATAAAATCACCATAACAAGGTCCAACCTCCAGACCTTATCTGCCTGGCGAAGGCAGTCAATTCTTCTCATCTTGCCCTTCTGGTCTGGATTGGAAAGAACGCAACACGGAGGCTTTTTTCCTGTGACTGTGAGAACAAAATCCTCCCGAAATTCAGGCCTGATATCTTTCCGGAGCTTTGCCAGAAGTCTGGATGCCCATTTTTGCTTTACCTCGGGTTTTTCACTTAGCAGTTCGTCCTTCACGGCTCTCTCTTCCTCTTTTGACATGCGTTTTTCATGTTTTTTGAAGTATTTTCTTTTTCGGGCTTGCAGGTTGAACCACGTGTACGCAAACGCTCGGACGTGAGGCAGAAGTGCTTCGATGAAGGGATGAAATTCATCCTGAAAAAAGTTACAGAAAAGGGTCGATGTCACCGAAACCATCAAGAAAAAGCCCCCAGAAATGGGGCTTCCACGGGACGGTGAGAATTAGGAGGGTGCTTATAAATTTTAAGGGCTGTGGGACTCGCACCCTTCACTGACAGACCCCAAACCCCCCACAACCACATCCCCGCTTCCCCTCGCGCTGACTCAAATCCTTCACTCCCACCCCCAAAAAACAGGGTCCAACTTCAACCAACTGCTACATGGAGATGTAGCAACGCTGGGGCCCTTTTTCCAAACCCCAAATCTCAAAAAAACCCCAAATATAGAACGAGTTAAAAAGCTAAAACCACCACTGCAAGTCCACTTGCAGAGCGCGTATCTCCCTTTGCTCCCTCCCTGACCCCGCTGCTTGCGGTGTAGCCAGCATTTGCCCGCCAATTTGGCAAATCCTAAACATTTGGATGCCAATCAATGTTTGTATGGGGAAGTCTAAAGTATAGTAAAACTTTCCCTAAGATATATTTGGAAGTAGCAGTCGGCTCTATAGTAAAATGCCACTATAGCTGTGGCATTTACAACGAGGGGTGGTTTTCACTCTGGTTCCTAAACGGTGAAGGGAGTAGAAAGTACCACGGTCGATTTATCCCACTGGCCCAACAACAACATTAAAATCCTAGTAAAAGCAAGTCTTGCAATTTTTACTTTATTTTTTTAAGTTTTGTTTATATTTATTAAAAAAGAAAAAAATTTAAATCTTGGTATTTGGACACATTAGGGAAAGTTAAACTCTGAGCCTAAAATGTAACTAAAAAAAAAAAAGGAAAAATTGAAAAACAGAGTAACAGAAGATCATAACATTACTTGTACAAATAGACAAAGAATTATTAGTTGTGTCGGATTTTCAGATATTCAAAAAGAAATGTCCTACTTGGAAAGTTAGTTTGGCCATGCGGAGACACTGCTTGCTTTGTGTAACAAGGAGTTAAAGATCACCCCTCTCCCTTGGCACAAAAATAATTGCAATTAAAATTATGCTGATGATTAAAAAAAAAAGCGAAAAAGACCCCTTGATTTTGCTTACAAAAAATTATATAAATTCTCAGAAAGTATTACATTAATCAGCCTAAGAGATCAAAACATATTATAATATACCAGGGCCACACTTCTTGTTTTTTCCTGACTAAATGAATGGCCGAAGCCCAGGCTGCACATAAGAACGAATCCAGCCTGTGGGGCCTGATCCAGCGCAGCGTGCTGGACACGTCCCTGCTCCCAGATCCTCCTTTCCTCAGGATTGGGCCCCCCAGGGGGGAAAAAATAAAGTCATTTGTGCAACATTTCCCCCAGCATGGGAAAAGCCACCCGTCGCTTACCCCTGCAAGAAAACATTGGGGATTTTTCAGATTAACTAGCTAACTTTTTTTTTTTTTTTAGTTATCCCATTTCCTACCCAAATCACTGTGGGTCATGCAAATACGGTTATTAAAACAGACATCTTACTTCTTTTCAATGATTTATTTTGATTTGCATCATTCTTTTCAGAAATCATGAAAAATTGAGAAATCAGTAGGAGAAATATCTATCAGCAAAATCGTGTCGTAATTCAAGACCTTCTGCTGACTTTCCCCAAAGCTTTCACTGCACTTATTCTGAGTGGTCCCAGATTCATAGATACTTTAATTCGTGGGTAATACCACTGCATTTATTTTTATTTTAAACACATTGTTAAAAACTTCCCAAACAGCACAATATATCTCATCAGACCAGAGCGGCAGTAATCAAAGTACTATAAATTATTATTAAAATAAGAGCAGGTCAAATAAATCACTCCAATGATTGGCACATTCCTCTTTTTTTCTTCTCCCTCCTCTATGGGAAAAGATGATAGTTTCAAATTTCAATAAAGTTAAAAAAAAAAGAAAAGAAAAGAAAAAATTGCTGCAAGTTTGCAGTCGGCAGATTCAAAAAGTGAGAGGAGGCACAATCCCAGCACATGGAGCTGCTTTCACCCACCAGAAACAGCTCTCACGGGGGGGAGCTGGGGGGGGAAAAAGAGAAGAAAAATATAAAAACTAGAGGTCTCTATAAGCTATCAAAAATAATAAACCCTCCCTCCTGATCCCTCCTGTCCTTCCCTCTCCCCACTCAGGGAGAGCCAAGGAAAAAAGGCCTTTTGTCAAGTGGAAGTTTATCTGTGAAGGTACACAGAGCAGAGAGGCTCGACAGCCCCACAGCGAGCCAGGGCAGCGCTTCCAGCCTTCCCACTTTCCAGACACGTCTTGGTACATCCTGAAATATTTTAACTTTTCTGCTTTAAGCAGCGCTTTGTCCTGCCTGATCTCATGTGCTCGGGACTTTTTTGGCTCGACGCTGGATACTGTCCAAGAGAGAGTTGCTTTAACCTGCGCTAAAGCTGATTTCTACGATGTGAACCTGAAAGGGGAGGTAAAAACAACACCCCCTCAAAAAAAATTTCAAACCCCCCCCCACAAAACCACTTTAGAAGGAGGTGAGGGGGGGGAGAAAAATGTGCTTTGGTGCAAAGAGAGGGTTTGTGGCTGAAGTAAATGAGAAGCATCGCTGCTCGGGCGCGAGGTGTGCACGTCCCTATTAGACTCCAATCTGTCTTTTCAAAATGGTGTATGAGGAGAAAAGGTTAATGACTCATAAACAGACCAACTTTCAAACTGTCTTGGTAAACACGGTGCTCCGGAAAATCGCACCGCTTCAATCTCGGCGGCGAGGTATTAGCAAAGTCCAAGTGGAAATAAAAGCAGCCAGGGCTGATCAAACAGAACTGGGCTGGAAGCGGGGACAGAGGAAGGGGTGTGGGGGGGGCACTTTCTGCACAAAACAGTTATTTATTGCATCGTTATTACAGCCCCCCAGAACACCCCAAAAGTTTTGGAAATGCGGCGGTGCAAGTGTGCCGAGAGATGTGCAACTTGTCTGCAGCCTCCCTGCAAAATAGCAGGATTTTAAGGAACTGGTAGAAAAGGCAATGATCCTTCCCTTCCCTCAAGTCAGCTTGAGGGGAAACTTTGAAAGTATTTGATAAAGCCATTTGCTTTCCCGCCTCAGTGTTGGATGGGTCACCCAAAAATAAAAGGCGCCAGAAAGCTGGCAGAGCGATAACAGAAAGTTGGGGGTTTTCTTTATTGCACTACTCTCCAAAGTTTGAAGATACAACTCTTCCCAGAGCTGCCTGTTTCTAAGCAGCACCTAAAATCTGGGCCGCACAATTCTTTACTGCTCACCCCAAAATTCTCCTCTGCTCTTCAAAAAGGTGTCAAGAAAAAAAATAAACCAAACCACGACAAAAGAGTCCCAATGGCAGCCCAAAGGCGCCTGCAATAATGTAATCCTGCAAAGGAGGCTTCGAAACAATGTATTTCTGCAGATCTTTTCGAAATTAAGCCAGCTACAGCGACCCTTGCTAATATTTTTACAATCCATTTGCTTGTAAATCTATGAGGAGATGTGCATATGTTCCCCAACTATTTCCTAGCTCCTCAGCAGATATGTAAATGGAACGATGTTTGGATTTTTCATGACAGATGATACAAAATGCTTGGGCCATTTCGGTTCCTGAGCTTGGATAAATACGCTCAGAATGGGGATTTTTATCTGTTTTCCTTTTCTAACCCACTTTCGAGAGCGTCCCTTTAAATCCGAACCAAAACTTCACAAGACAAAAAAAAAAAAAAAAAAAAAAAAAAAAAGAAAAAAAAAAAACCCGTCCCAAAATTTGTACCAACAAAAGCTCCTGAAATGATAAAAATGGTAAAATAGGAAATTGCTTGCAATAGCTCATGGTTCCCCCCCTTTTCTACGGAAAAATGACAGAATCACCCAATCGATCCTTCGGAGGGAAGAGTTTGTCAGGAGGCCTCTAACCCTCATGTTACTTTTCCAAACGTGCAGCAAGAATGCGAAATTTTCCTAACGGAGTCAAAGCACATGCCTGGCTTTTTTTCTTTTTTCTTTTTTTTTAAATAATTAAAAAAAAAAAAACAAAAAAAAAAAAAAGGCGAGGGGGGAGAGACGACACACGACATGACTGGGCCAAGGAGCGACGAGCCCATGGATTTATTTTGTCTCCTTAACGTGAAGACTGGGCCTACCGAGCCCAAGGAGCCCCACGTGGAGATGCCAAGCGAGTCGGCGCTGCGGGCCCTGCACGGCCCGGCCGGGGGTCCCTCCTGCAGCCGCAGCACTGACAAAAGGCAGGTATTTCGCACAGTTGAATTCAAGGCAGAAACTTTGTCCAGGCAGAGCCCGGAGCTGCATCCCGACCTCTGCTGACTCCCTCTGCTCCCGTTTTCCTGCTGCCTTGGAGCAAGTGCAGGGGTTGGAGCTCCGTGCCCCCGCCCGCCGGGCATTCCCTTGCCCGCACCCCAAAATCTGGAGGAGGCTGGGGAAAGAGGGGAGACCGTGGCGGGAGAAGAGGACGAAACTTTTGCAGCTCTTCGGACTGCCTGGGAAGCTGCCGCCCCTCTCCCTGCAATTCCTCGCCTTTTTTTCTCGACGGAAAGAGCCCGGAGAGGCTTTCTCACCGGGAGAAAAAAAATATTCCAATTAAATTAATAAGAATAATGTAGTCAAAATCTCCTGCAGGAGGAAATAATCTGGGGTTTGAGTCCGCCACAAAGCATTTCCTCGTTAAACCATTATATCCTGCTAATTGAAGGGGTGTAATTCAGCGTCCTGCAGCAGCGCGCGGGGAAAAGGGGGGGCCGGGGGCTCCGCGGCCGCGCAACCGGGAGGCACCGCGGAGAGACCCCCCCAAACACACATTCCCCGCGCAGCCCCGTCCCGCCGCGAGCGGGGGGCGCAAAAGTTGCGCCGAGTCCCGCGGGGGCCCGATCCGCGGGCGGGAGGGTAGCGGGGAGGAGGGGGAGAACACGCGACACACGCGGGACAACTTTGCGGGTGTCCGTGTTG